>SZWC01016396.1:20121-30886 GCA_023375785.1 Penium margaritaceum | reverse complement strand
AGCAACAGCTTGCCGCCTTGACGCAGCAGCTTGCAGCGCTACAGCCAGTAGCTGCCCAGACTGCCACCAGCGTGCTACTGTCGTTCGTCCCTCTGGGACACGCCAGTCCAACTGTATCTGCTGCCACGTACTACTTGGTACAGCAGCAGACTCAGCGCCGACGGGAGACAGTGACCTCCGTCCTTGGCCCCACTCTGGGTGCCGGCCGCAGGTAGAAGGACTTTGAGACGCCGCCGCCGCCGCTTTAGGCCATCGAGCAGTTCCGGAGCTGGGAGCTCAGTTTCCGGATCTGGGCACAAGGTGAGGGCCTGTGGGCATACTACACCCTCCCTTACGACTCCACCCAGGCCGACCAGTTGTATGACGCTGGTCGCGCCGTCCATGCCCTTGTCCCAGTCCCCCCTCTAGCTTCCCGCCTGGCCCTAGAGCCTTTCCTTTGCGACTTCACTGCTGGCGACATCCCAGACCCTGCAGCCGTATGGCATGTCCTCACCAGGCCCCATCGCATGTTTAGCGACCCGAGATCAGCCGTTTGCTCCGCGAATTCAACTCCCTGCACATGGGGGAGACCGAGAAGGTCATTGCCTATTGGCAGCGGACGGAGGACATCCTTCGTCGTCTCGGCAAATCTGCTCCGCCCCCTCTATCCACGCTCCTCACCATCAAGCGCGGCGCCACCAGCGCGTACGCTGACGTCTTCGTACACTACCCCAAGATGTCCTTTCCACCATGGCAGCCCAGGACACCCTCATGCCCTGGGCATACGAGCTCTTCCTCCGCATTGAGGAAGCTTGCCAGGAGGCCCAGATCCATCGCACGGAGGCTCTTGCATCCCCTGCCGTCGCCTCCCCTACCGTTGCCTCCGTGGCCGTCGCCTCCCCCGCCGCAACTACCTCATTGTCTTCGGGGAAGAAGAAGAAGAGCCGGAAAAAGAAAGACAAGGGTCCGCCGCAACAGCAGCAGCAGCAGTCGTCGACCGGGTCCAACAGTGGTGGCTCAGTCTGCCACAACTGTGGTCAGCCCGGACACGGGTGGTACACGTGCCCTCTCTCGACGGACGAGGCGCGCGTCATCGCCACCATGCGTCGCCAGCGAGAGCGCCGTCTCGCCTCTGCCACCGTTGCTGCTGCTGGCCCTTCCACTCCGACCTCGTCCAGCAGCTCTGCCACTCCGACAACTCCGCATGTCTCGTAGACACCTGCGCCTCAGCAGTACTACCCATAGCCGTAGGTGCCTCCGCTTCCTTCGCCGGCTCAGTCCTCCTACTACCTGGGCTCTGGAGCCGTCACTCCGCACTCCGTCTACACTCCCGAGGCGTCCTCCCTTGAGCGTCAGCTGGAGCAGTACTCGGATCGTGGCCTCAAAGTGGAGGTGACGCGGCTCCTGAGAGAACTAGGCCAGGAGGTTGACGGCGAACGCGATGTTTGGACGCGACGTCGTCGCCAGGAACATCAGTGACCCGATGACACGCAGATACGTGGTCACATCAACTGGCTCCCCCACAACAGCTGGGTCAGGACTCTTCAGCTTCACCTCGCCATCGGGTGACATAGGTGAAGATGTGTTAGGCACGAGGGGCAGGTCCTCAGCAAAGCGAGTGCATACGGTCTGCACATAGGCAGCCTAGTGGACGTGCAGGATGCCCTGGGAGCGATCATGCTCGAGTTCCATGCCCAGGAAGACTCGGGCAGATCCGAGATCCTTTATCTGGTAGGCGGCGTGCAGCAAGTCCTTGACACGCTGGATGGCGGCCGTGTTTGGCGACGCAATGAGGAGATCGTCGACGTAGACCAGAACTATGGCAAAGGTCTGACCTCGCGGACTGACAAACAGAGCGGGTTAGCGGTGCTGCGCTGGAGGCCGCCATGGAGAAGCGTGCTACTGATCTCCTGGTTCCAGCACCAAGGCGACTGCTTCAGGCCATAGAGGGCCTTCCACAGCGGCCAAACTCTCCCAGTGCCATCGTCGAAGCCTGGGGGCTTCACCATGTAGAGCTCCTCACCCTCCAGTGAGCCATGGAGGAACGCGTTGCTCATGTCCATCTGATGCAGCTCCCACCCATGCTGGGCAACCAGGCTGAACAGCGCCCGACTAGTGGAGAGCAGAACCGACTGGGGCAAAGATCTGGTCGTAATCGACCCCAGGGACCTGAGCAAACCCCTTTGCTGTGAGGCGGGCCTTGTACTTGTCCAAGGACCCGTCAGGCTTCCACTTGCGCCAAAAGACCCACTTGGCACCAATGGCCTTCCGACTTGGAGGGAGGTCGACGAGGTCATACACGTGGTGCTGCCGGATAGCAGCAAGCTCTTCGGCACAGGAAGCATCCCAAAGTGTAGCCTCAGGAGAGGCTCGAGTCTCACGTAGGGTGGCTGGGTCCTCCGGGCGTGCTGTGGACCGGACTGAGAGGGCGTGTGCATCACGAGCTCTAGGTGGGATGCGGGCAAGTGCAGCCACGACAACATGCCGATGCTTGTGATGAAGCATGGCATAGCCCAGTGCACAACCCGGGTGAAGGTCTGCGATGATGGCCGAAGTGGTCAGGCCGAGAGCCTTCGTGCCAAGGTCCCCACTCACGACCGTTGGAGTGGAGGAGACACGTGGAGCCACAGGGGTCGAGGCGCCATGGGACGCGGTGCGACGGTCTGCGCGCTCACTGTAGGCCGAGGTCAGAGGCTGCGGCCTGGGCCACGTGTGTAGCGCAGTCGGGCAGGAGATGGCACTAGGTCCGACGGGCCAACGGAGACGGACGGGGCTACTGGCTCGGAGGAGCCAGTAGATGCGACAGGCGTTGCTGGCTCTGAGGGGCCAGCAGACGTGACAGGAGCAGCTGGGCCGGAGGGGCCAGTGGACGCGACTGGGGCTGCCGGCCCGGAGGGGCCAGCAGATGCGACTGGGGCAGACGGTCTGGAGGGGCAAACGGACGCGACTGGAGCTGCCGGCCGGGAGGGGCCAGCGGACATGACTGGGGTTGCGGGCCCGGAGGGGCCAGCGGACGCGACTGGGGCAGACGGTCCGGAGGGGCCAGCGGACGCGACTGGGGCTGCCGGCCCGAAGGGGCCGGCGGATGCGACTGGGACAGATGGTCTGGAGGGGCCAACGGACGTGACTGGGGCTGCCGGCAAGGAGGGGCCAGCGGACGCGACTGGGGCTGCCGGCCCGGAGGGGCCAGCGGACACGACAGGCGTTGCTGGCCCGGAGGGGCCTACGAACGCGGCTGGGACAGCTGGCCCGGAGGGGCCAGCGGACGCGACTGGGACTGTTGGCCCGGGAGGGCCAGAGGATGCGACAGGGGCTACCAGCTCAGAGGGACGGAGTGATGTGTCACCCGAAAGCGACAGGATGGAGGACGGACTCACCACTCCCCCACGCGACGGGTGGAACACGGACCAGCCGGAGCGGATGAGGTCGCACGCAAACAGATCCTTGAAGAAGAGGGCATCGCGGGACTCGATGATGCAGTGTCGGGATGGGTCCCAGAAGCGCCAGGCCTTTGACTGACAAGATACACCAAGGAAGGTGCAGGGGCGTCCGCGGGGGGCGAGCTTGCTGCCCTGCTGTGGGGCGGGCAGCTACACAATGGCCACGCAGCCCAAGACGCGAGCCGGACGGATGTCAGCGCGCCGACCGCACCAGTGCTGGTATGGCATGGACTGGCGGGGAAGGGGACCGTGGGGAATCCGGTTCCAAACCCAGGTCATGTAGGCCATGGCTTCAAAATAGAAGCCATCGGAGAGACCTGACTCGACCCGCATGGTGCGGACGGCATCGGCCATGGTATGGTTCCACTGCTTGGATACGCCGTTCTGGGCAGGTATGTAGGGCGCAGACGTCTAGAGAAAGGAGAGAAAGGAGAAAGGACGTGGCCTCACCCATGTACTCTCCACCGCGATCGGAGCAAAAGCGGTGAAGAGGGCGGCCACACTCACGCTCCGCGAGGACAAGCCAGTCCTGAATGGCTCGGGCGACATCGCTCTTCTGCCGGAGGCAGAAGACCGAGCGGTAGCGAGAATAGTCGTCTGTAAGGGTGAGGACATAGCGGCCATGCTCTCCAACGGACTCGGTGGGGAGAGGGCCCATGACGTCCGAGTGGACAAGGTTGAGAGGGGCGGATGCACGGGAGGAAGACAATGGGTACGTGGACCGGTGCATCTTCCCCTGAGCGCAATCAATGCACTCAGTGGGGTACGGGAGAGGGAAATTCTCCGGGTCAAGGCCTTTGGCCGGCTAGGTGCGGAGCATGATCTCTACGGAGGCAGAGTGGATGTGGCAAAGGTGACGGTACAAGAGGCGGGTGTGCTGAGGAGACAGCGTACTGGTGACAAACACATCACCTGTGGCGGCCGACGTGGAGGAGACAGGAGGAAAAGAGGAGAGGCGAGGAACATGCCATAGGTTGCCACGGGCGGTGGCATGCAAGACGACAAGACTAGACGGACGCAACGACACAGTGCCAACACCAAGCGAGTGCACAACGTTCATGCTCATGCGGTGAAGGGCAGTCACGGACAGGAGGCTGAGCTCAAGACTAGGGACGAAGAGGACATCGGTCGGAAAGACGTCACCTGTAGGACCACGGAAACGAACGACACCAACACCACCGACAGGCAACACTTGTCCGGAACCCTTCCGGACACCGGAGACATTGCCTATAGGACCGAGCATACTTAAGGCCACACGAGAGGTCGTCATGTGATGCGTGGCCCCAGAGTCAATGATCCAGGTCTCAGCAGGGTCCTGGACAGGGGTCGCCAGATCGCTAACGGTCACATGGCAGCAAGCGAGGGACGCGGACACGGTAGAAGGAGGCGCGAAACGAGACTGCCAATCGTCAAATCACGCAATGTTGTCAAGGAGGGGGGTGGAGGAGACCATGGGAGACGACGAGACAGACGAGGAGATGGGACACGACCGCAGCTCGGTCTCAGTCATGCAGGGCTGGGCAGGAAGGCAGCAGGTGACGCAACTCGCACTTCCCTGGGGAGGAGGGCGGGGCACGTCGTCTCGACCCCTCGGCGAGGTCTCATGTTCTGCCGCCAGCCATCCGTCGTCGTAGTGGGCTACACCGATAGTGACTGGGCCGGTAGTCCAGACGGTATGTGTCGCACGGGCTGGATCTTTCTGATCGGTGGCACAGCTGTGTCCCGGCGCAGTGGCAAGGAGGGGTGCATTGCATGCAACACTGCTGAAGTTGAGTACTTGGCCCTTAGCTCAGGCGCGTGTGAGAGTGTGTGGTTGCGTCGTCTGTTGTACGAGTTGCATCAGCCTGTCGCATCCATCACCTTGCATTGTGACAATGAGAGTGCCATGGCCATCGCCGACAATGTCGGCGTGCATCACACACGCACAAAGTATATCAATATTGAGTATCACTATGTGCGTTCGTTGTTGCATGACAGCAGCATCAGCATCGTGTGGGTTGAGACAGCACGACAGCTGGCTGATTTCCTGACCAAGGCACTGAAATGGGACTCGTTCAAGAAGGCTGTGAGTTCAGTCGGCGTGCATCCGTGAGTTGCCCTCTCTGTCTCTGCTTGCGTCTCTGCGTGACCTGGGGGAGTCTGGATGTTGGCCGTTTCTCTGCCCGTCCATGTGCACTACGTCTATGAGTCATGGGGGAGTGTTGGTTTTTGCGCATCTCTCATTGTGCTCTGTTGTGTCCTCCCGGCTTATGTACATTGGCGTGCAGATGACTGACGACGAGACTCGACGCTGATGGAGTGTCGTCCGGTGGAGCCGACACACGCTGAGGTCTACTCGCAGTTCGCTGGAACCTCCTCTCTCCGACGACGTGCTCAGCTCCATCGGCAGGCCTCCTCAGCGGTCGTGCTGCCGGCGGTCACTGCCACCGGAGTTGGTGTCTGCATACGTCCAGTGCATCCCATCACGTGTGCATCATCATGCTCTGTGTAGGGTCATTATTGCATGTTGCATGGCCCTGTTCGGNCTTATGTACATCGGCGTGCAGATGACTGACGACGAGACTCGACGCTGATGGAGTGTCGTCCGGTGGAGCCGACACACGCTGAGGTCTACTCGCAGTTCGCTGGAACCTCCTCTCTCCGACGACGTGCTCAGCTCCATCGGCAGGCCTCCTCAGCGGTCGTGCTGCCGGCGGTCACTGCCACCGGAGTTGGTGTCTGCATACGTCCAGTGCATCCCATCACGTGTGCATCATCATGCTCTGTTTAGGGTCATTATTGCATGTTGCATGGCCCTGTTTGGCATCATGGACTATCGTAGGCACTGCCTGGGTTCGGGCAGCCATAACTCCTTGCTACTATTTTTCTAGCTGTTTGTGACACAACGACTGCGTTTGCAGCGTCGGTATCATGGTATGGTCCAGTTTTCAGGAAAAACGGACAACACACGAGTTTTGGGCTGTCGGTTGTCTGGTAGGGCTCACCGAGAAAACCATGCCTGCCAGAAAACAGGTTAACTTCTTGATTGGCTGGTTAGCTGAGTAACAAGCTCTATAGAGCTGGGGGGGAGCTAGAACTTGGAGGGGTCTCCCATTGTTGTTCATTCTTCATTGCTAATCAGTTACTTTCAGTTTCCAGCTGCTTTCTGGCGCTAACACTGGCGCGCGCACTTCTGAGTAACAAACCCAGAGCTTCCAGACTTAGTCTCTAGAGTAGCAGACTGAGGGGGCAGCTGACTTAAGAAACTAGCGTGGAAGCCCGCACGCTGCATCAACAACGCTGCTGCCCCAACCTGCTGCCTAGCATTTCTGTCTCCTGCCGTGGCGCACGGCGGGTGTCACACGCGGCAGTGCAAGATCTGTCCTAAAACCGGCCCAAAACCATTGTTTTGGTCGTAACTCTGTGCAGACATGTCAGAACGCTACGCCGTCTGAACCTAAACGTGCGTGATGTCAAGCCAGACGCTATGACTGGTCACATGCATGAATCCGCCATCAAACAGTAGACACACAATGCAGAACATGCAAATTGGGCCCACGACCAGTCCACTGATAAACTCATGCGTGCTGCTGAAAAACTACAGGAAGTCCTGGAAGTAGCTGCTAGGTAACTTCCTAGGTGCGTTGGGTGAGATGGGGTGGGTGAGAGTCACAAAGCGCAAGACACGCCATGGACGCTGCCAATACTTGCCTTAGAAAACTTGCAAGTTAGATCGAGATAGACGTGGGTGAGGGGAGCGAGCGAGGTAAGAACACACGGGTGAGCACGCGCTTACACCGAGCATCACGCTCGGGTGAGCCAGTGCCGGCACCCGGGGGTCGAGCCCGACCACTCGGAGTATTCCGAGGGCGGCTACCCACCAGTGCTCGGCCAAGACTGGCACAGTGGCCCCCTAAGGATCAGCACCCAAGAAAGAGGTAGCTCCCCAAAAGCACTCAAGGCAAGAAAACATGATGAAGGGCACGGCAGTGAGAATGTACGAGCCCAACGATGGACCACATCACAGAGGCATAGAAACGATCATGCAGCATCCACATATGTGCCACGGGGCACTCCTAGGTCCAGGAACAACTTGAAGGAGTTAGAGGCTCCAGCCAAAACGAGCTCTCCTGACGCTTCCCCAGGTACGTGTTGGATTTCGTGCATCTCTCATTGTAATCTGTTGTGTCCTCCCGGCTTGTGTACATCGGCGTGCATATGACTGACGGTAAGACTCGACGCTACTGGAGTGTCGCTCGGTGGAGCTGACGCGCTCTGAGCCCCACTCACCGTTCCGGTAGCATTGACCCGCCTGGTGGCGGCGTAAGATGTTTTCCCATGGCCACTGGGCCAGGGGAAATGCTGCCATTTTTTTTTGGCAGCACTGACCCCCACACGTGACGCGAGGAGGTGAGCGGCAGGCCGCGTCCGACACCTGCAGGCAACAACGAACGCCGCAACGTCATCCAGGTACAGTGACTGGGAACAGCAAGCAGCAGTAGCAATCTGCAGTAGCGGCAACCGCAGGCAATGGCAGCGGACAGTGGCAGTAGCAGCCAGCTGTAGCTACATGCAGTAGCAAGAGCAAGCAGAAGCAGGAGCTCGTAGCAGCCCACAGCAGTAGCCCGCAGCAATAGCGAGCAGCGAGCAGCAGCTGCTGCAGCGAGTAGCAGGAGCAGCAAGTTGCAACAGCCGCAGCAAGCCGCAGCAGTAGCCAATTACAGTAGCAGCAGTAGTGAGCAGCCGCCGGCAATAGCTAGAAGCAACTGCTGCTGCTTGCAGCCTGTAGCTCACAGCGAGCGACAGGTTGCTGGCAGTGAGCACGCTGCTCGCAGCAAACATCAGGCTCGCTACTCGCTGCCTACAGCGAGCAACTGAGCCCGCTATGACAGACGAAAGAGAGAAAAAAAACCGGAAAAAAATCCCCTACCCCACCAGCATCTCTGTCGTGGATGCAGTAGCTACCACAGCTGCTGCAACAGCCGTAGTAGCAGCAATAGCAGTTGTTGCTACAACTGCAGCCGTAGTAGTAGTAGCGGCAGCAGTAGTAGTAGCAACAGCAACAACAAAGCAACAACAGTTGTAGCAGCAGTAATAGCACCAGTAGCAGCAATTGCAGCAGTAGCAACAGCAGCAGTAGCAACAGCAACAGCACCAACTGCAGCAACAGTAGCAGCAGCAGCTATAGCAGCGGCCCAAAAAATCGCCACTGCTGACGTCAGCATCCCGCTACTGAGGTCACTACGGATGTCACTACTGACATCATCAACACAAAAAAAACCAAGAAAAGGAGGGGAAGGGGGAAGAAAACCAAAGGGTGGATAGGGAGTCAGCAGTAGCCCTACACATAACGTAGCGGCAGCTACTGACGTTAGCCATCCTAAGCCGACGTCATTACTGACATCAACAAAAAAAAAACAAAACCAAGGGGCACCAAACCATGTGTGTAAGTCTCAATGGGGAGGTGTCCTCCTCTATTAGGGGGACCCCCAACCCCCCTTTCTTGCAACGGCTATTGCAACAACAGCTACAGTAATAATAGCAGTAGCAGCAGCGGCAACAGCAGCAGCAGCGGCAACATCAGCAACAACAGCAGCAACAGTAGTAGTAGAAGTGGCAGCAACAGCAACAGCAATAACAGTAGCAGCAACAGTAGTAGCAATAGCAACAACACCAGTAGCAATAGTAGCAGCAGCAGTAGCAGGAGCAGTAGTAGCAACAACAGCAGCAGCTGCTCCCTGGCATTGTTGGCTTCAACCCTGACCCCCTGGCTGCTCTTCAACAACAGCTCGCCGCCTTGACGTAACAGCTTGCAGCGTTGCAGCCATTGACGTCCCAGACGGCCACCAGTGCGCCGACGCCATTAATCCCTCCAGGGCATGCCAGTCCAGCTGTGTGTGTTGCCACGCACTACCTAGCGCAACAGCAGACTCAGCGCCAGCGGCAGATCGTGACCTCCGTCCTTGGCCCCACTCTAGGCACCGGCCGCAGGCAGAAGGATTTTGAGACGCCTCTGCCACCGCTTCAGGCCGGCGAGCAGTTCCGGAGTTGAGAGCTCAGATTCCACATCTGGGCGCAGGGTGAGGGCGTGTGGGCATACTACACCTTCCCGTATGACCCCACCCTGGCCGACCAGTTGTATGACGCTGGTTGCGCCGTACGTACTCTAGTCCCTGTCGCCCCTCCAGCTTCGTCGCCTTGGCACATCTGCCCCACCCCCTCTGGCCGCGCTCCTCACCATCAAGCGTAGTGCGACCACCGCGTACGCAGACGTCTTCGTGCACTACTCTCACGACGTCCTCTCCACCATGGTAGCCCAGGGCACCCTCATGCCCTGGGTATATGAGCTCTTCCTCCAGATTGAGGAAGCTCGTATGGTGTCCCAACTCTAGTACACGGATGCTCTCGCCTCCCCTGCCTTCACCTCCGTGGCCATCGCCTCCCCCGCCGCAGCTACCTCATCGTCGTCAGGGAAGAAGAAGCATCAGAACAAGAAAGGCAAGGGTCAGCAGCAACAGGAGTAGCGGCCGTCGACCGGGTCCAGCAGTGGCGGCTCGGTCTGCCTCATCGGTGGCCAGCCTGTGCACGGGTGGTACACGTGCCCTTTACCGACGGACGNGGGAGCGCCGTCTCGCCTCTACCACTGTAGGTGTCTCCGGCTCTGACGCCTTGGCCTCGTCTAGTAGCTCCATCGCTCCGGTCGCTTTGCCAGTCCAGTCGACACTAGCGCCGCAGCCGCACCATCCGCAGCCGTCGGCGCCTCCGTTTCCCTCGCTGGCATAGTCCTCCTCCTACCCGGGCTCCGATGTCGTCACTTTGTACTCAGTCTACACCCCCGGGCCGTCCTCCCGTGAGTGACAACAGGAGTAATTCATTGCGCTCAAGCTCGGTCTGCCTCGCCCTCCTCCCCAGGGAAGTGCGAGTTGCATCACCTCTTGCTCTCTTGCCTAACCTTGCATGACTGTGACTAAACTGCAGTCGGATCCCATTTCCTCGTCTGTCTCGTCGTCTCCCATAGTCTCCTCTACCCCTTTCCGTGACGACGTTGCGTGGCTTGACGATTGGCAGTCTCGGTTTGCGCCTCCCTCCACCGCGTCCGCATCCCCTGCTTGCTGCCATGTGACGGTTAGCGACCTGGCGACCCCGGTCCAGGACCCTGCAAAGACCTGGATCATGGACTCCGGAGCCACGCATCACATGACGGCCTCTCGTGAGGCCTTTAGTATGCTCGGCCCTATAGGCGATGTCTTTGGTGTCCGGACGGGCTCTGGACAGGTGTTGCCTGTCAGTGGTATTGGCGTTGTTCGTTTCTGTGGTCCTGCCGATGACGTCTTTTTGACCGATGTCCTTTTTGTCCTTGGTCTCGA
>SZWC01016395.1:16054-43048 GCA_023375785.1 Penium margaritaceum | reverse complement strand
TGGATTCATGAGTCTCACCTTCGTGATGTACGTCGTTCCTTCCCACTGACGGCTCAGCGTCCCTCTGATGCCGAGTGTTCCATTGCTCGTTGTACAGTGACGTCGACCAGTCGTGAATCCGGTGGCACTTGGATCATCGATTCCGGTGCCACCCACCACATGACGTGTCGTCGTAGTGACTTTGTGGTACTTGGTCCCGTCATGACTGTCCGTTCTGTTCGTACAGGCTCTGGTCAGTCCTTACCGGTCCACGGTATTGGGGTTGTATGCTTTCACGGTCCGTCTGGCCCCTTGTATCTCTCTGACATGCTGTTTTTGCCTGATCTTGAGCTCAGCCTGCTGTCTGTGCGTGCCTGCACTCTGATGGGTCTCTCCGTTGAGCATACCGCTGATTCAGCGACTGTGACTGCTCTTCACACCTGTAGCATTGTCCTGCGTGCTTCAGTCGTAGATGATTTGTACCACATTGCTCGGCCCTCCTCCCCTTGCTCTCCCTCCTCCTCTGGCCGTGTTTTTGTCACTGGTGTTCTATCCCCGGAACACCAGCGGTTGCTTCACCGACGTCCGTGTCACGTGGGCTCCGACACTGTGTCGAAGCTCATCCGGACACAGCCCGCTCTTGGTCTTGACGTGGCTTGTTTCGAGAAGCCACCCAAGACCGACTGTCTTTTTTGCGCTCAGGGAAAGATGCACCGGTGCACTTATCCTGATTCGCGTTCCCGAGCGCTCAGGCCACTCGAGTTGGTCCACTCGGACCTGCTTGGTCTTCTCCCGGTCGAGTCCCTGTCCGAGAGGGGACGGTATGTTCTGACGCTGACTGATGACTTCACCCGGATGCGGTGGGTCTACAGTTTGCGCCAGAAGAGCGACGCCGCCCTTGCGGTTCGGCTCTGGCTTGCGATGGCTCAGCGTCAGTCTCGCCACACACTACATACCTTTCGCTCGGATCGCGGCGGCGAGTTCCTCGGTGAGATGGACTCCTTCTTTGCTGAGCACATTATTTTCCACCAGGTCTCCGCTCCTGCTACCCCACAGCAGAACGGTGTCTCTGAGCGCTGAAACCGCACCATGGAGGATGCGGTCCGTGCCATGCGGTCTGAGTGCGGTCTCCCGGAGTCCTTCGCCTTTGAGGGCTTCGCCTACATGACGTGGGGCTGGAACCGCCTCCCGCATGGTCCGCTTCCGCATCATGTTACACCGTACGAGCTCTGGTTTGGCCACCGTGCTGATCTTTGTCTCGCGCGCGTCTGGGGTTCCCTGGCCTCCGTGTGGTACACCGAGGACCAGCAGGGGTCCAAGGTCTCCCCCCGGGGTCGCTTGTGTGCTTTCATCGGCATCTCCCCGCTGTCGAAGGCCTAGCGCTTTTGGGACCCCACTCGCCTTCGTGTCATTGAGTCCCGTGACGCGCTGTTTTTTGAGTCTCTCACGTACCGTGATCTGGCTTCGATCACAGCGCTCTCCGCAGCTCATGTCCCTTCCTGTGAGGGTCCTCGGCGGATGGGGGAGACTTCTCCGCCAGTGACCATTTCTCGTCAGGCTGATGTGTCCACTCGAGTCCCCTCTCGATCTCCAGCACTTGATGACCCGGCTATCATTGCCGTTGGTCCAGAGATCCCGCCTGCTCAGCCTGTTTCACACCCCACAGGTACCGCTGCTCCCACACCTCCTCCTTCATCATCACTTGTGTCCACAGGCACCCCTGCTCTGGTGTCTGACCCATCCTAGCCCACTCCTGTCCCTACGTCGCCTGACACTCCTGTCTTAGTGTCCGGTCCAGCTGTCCCTCCGAGCTCAGTGTCCTCCACACACGCTTCTCCTCGCACGGCATCTCCGGCTGCCTCGTCTCAGCCCTCACCAGCTGTGGTCGTACTTGTCCCTGTGGTCGTACCTGTTCCTTAGCCTGAGGTGCGCCCCTCGACCTCCGGTTACTCCCGTGAGCCCGGTGGTCGCCTTCGACCACTAGATTCCGGAGCTCAGCGAGCGTCGGGTCCCGGACCCAGGCGTTCCTCTCGCAGCATCGCGAGCGATGATCCAAGCACAAAGGCCTTAGGACTGAGTGTCCGCACTGAGCTTTCAGAGGTACACCCAGCGTGCCCTATAGGGCACGACCTGGTCACTCGCTAGTTCCATATCGCCTGTGATGCAGCAGCTGATCTCGTAGCCGTCAGACCTGACACTGAGGCGTGTGCACTTGCCACGCAGAGTTCCCCCTCTATGGCGCCTGACCCGGGCACATTGAGGGAGGCGTTTTCATCACAGGATGCTGAGGCCTGGGGAGCTGCTTGCGAGGATGAGCTTTGCGCCATCCGAAAGCACAGACTCTACGAGCTGGTCGACCTTCCCCCTGGGAGGAAGGCATTTCAGGTCAAGTGGGTCTTTCGCAAGAAAGTGAAGCCGGATGGCTCACTGGAATGCTACAAGGCCCCCTTGGTCATCAAGGGGTTCTCTCAGATTGAGGGAGTTGACTACACTGACACCTTTGCCCCTGTCGGCCGCATGACCTCAGCTCGAGCTCTGTTCGGTGTAGTGGCTCAGCATGACTGGGAACTACACCAGATGGATGTGAACAATGCGTTCCTCCATGGCTCTTTGGATGAGGAGATTTACGTGGCTCAGCCACCAGGCTTTGAGGACGGTGACAAGGTCTGGCGCTTGCGCAAGTCCTTGTACGGCCTCAAGCAGTCTCCACGGTGTTGGAACCGGGAGATCACTGGCACCTTGACTCGTGCAGGATACGTACAGAGCGAGGCAGACCCCTCACTCTTCATCCTACCGACACCCGAGTGGTTCACCGCCATCCTGGTCTATGTTGATGACCTTCTGATCGCGTCTCCATCCCTGGAGGCCGTGAAGGAGGCCAAGGCTGTCCTGTAGACCGCCTACAGGATGAAGGACCTCGGTCCTGCATCGGTGTTTCTTGGTATGGAGATCGTGCGAGATGGCAGAAATCGGACACTGTTGCTGCATCAGGCACGATACGCACGAGTCGTGGGGGAGCGCTTTAGCGACCTCCTTGGTGCATTGCCTACTGCTTCCACACCCCTCACACCTGATGGGCAGGATGCCCTGAAGGTGGATGACCCTACACAGCTGGGGGAGACAGTGGACGTGACCTTGTACCTCCGTCTTATCGGATCTGTGATGTACCTGGCCACTACCACGCGTCCCGACATTGCGTTCGCCGTCAACCTCCTCGCTCAGTTCTCGCAGGCTCCATGTGCAAGAGCTCTTCATGCGGCTATGCGAGTGGTACGGTACGTGGTCTCCACGCCGTATCTCGGACTCTGTTTTCGTCGGCAGTGTTCGGTGGTCCTTGATGGCTACACTGACAGCGACTGGGCTTGGAGCCCTGACGGGCGCAGTCGCACTGGCTACGTGTTCCTGCTCGGTGGTACCGCTTTGTCTTGGCAAAGCGGGAAGCAGGGCTGCATCGCACGTAGCTCGTCGGAGGCAGAGTTTGTGGCTTTGGGGGCAGGGGCTGCTGAGGCAGTTTGGTTGCAGCGCTTGTTTCTTGAGCTTGGGCAGTCAGTACCCGCCATTGTGCTGCGTTGCGACTACCAGAGTGCTCTTGCCATTGTGGAGAACTCTGGTGTTTTTCATGCTCGCACAAAGCACATTGCGGTTGAGCATCACTTTGTTCGTGATCTGGTGGAGCGACGCGTGATCTCCATCATGTGGGTTGGCACTGACTTGCAGCGTGCTGATTTCTTGACGAAGGCACTCGCCTGCGGAAAGTTCCTGGTGGCCATTCTTTCTGTTGGGCTTCGCCCCGTGCGTGACAGTGGCTGAGTGTGGGATGTACGTTGGCGTCTCATCTGTCTGTGTCACTCACTATTTGGTTGTACCAGTGCTGCACGCGTATGGACATGCGTACCATCCGGTCATGGGGGAGTGTTGTGCTTTGTGCCGTTCCTGTACAGTTTACTCTGACCACTCGGCCGTGTCCATACTCGTGCAGATCCCTGAGGCAGGCGGCCCTGGTGACACCGCCGCGACGACAGGCGGCGGACTACCCACCTGGAGCTGACCGACCACTGTTCCAGAGCCCCAGATGTCACCGGTACTCCCTGCTGTGCCTTCTACGTCTTGTAGGCGCCTTTCAGCGGACTGGGCATGAGGCCCATTTGCATGTTTTTGCATTGTATACTCGCTGTCAGTCGATGGATGCATGCATGTGACCAGTCGCTGCGTCCGTCTTTTGATTCTGCACGTCTAGGTTCAGACGGCGTAGGATTCTGACATGTGTGCGCAGAGTTACGGCTAAAACAGTGGTTTTGGGCCGGTTTTAGGACAGCTCTTGGACTGCCGCGTGCGACACCCGCCGTGCGCCGCGGCAGGTATTTATGCCCTGGACCTGTCAGTTGTCATTTCTCTCTGCATATGCTATATTGAAGCATTCTGACACTGTGCCTTGTGTCTCCTAGCCAAACCCTTGCCGTTGTGTGTACGACCTGTGACTGTCGTCACCGTCTGACCAGGCACTGACGCCCGGTCAACGGCTGTGTTGCTAGGAAGCTTCCACGCACTTTCTCATGGTATCAGAGCAGTGAGACAGTTCTCACTGAGCTGCGCAGCAGAGACGCAGCAGAGCAGCAGCAGTGAGAGTCACCGCTGCAGCAGACCTTCTGGGACCTGTTGGAGACGGCCGGTCGCCGTCCACGTACTCCACCCACCACGTGAGATCGCAGCTGCTGAGGCAGCAGCAGCGGCGCGTACCGCCACGCAGAGGTGTGTGGCGGCTGCGGTNAAAACAGTGGTTTTGGGCCGGTTTTAGGACAGCTCTTGGACTGCCGCGTGCGACACCCGCCGTGCGCCGCGGCAGGTATTTATGCCCTGGACCTGTCAGTTGTCATTTCTCTCTGCATATGCTATATTGAAGCATTCTGACACTGTGCCTTGTGTCTCCTAGCCAAACCCTTGCCGTTGTGTGTACGACCTGTGACTGTCGTCACCTTCTGACCTAGCACTGGTGCCCGGTCAACGGCTGTGTTGCTAGGAAGCTTCCACGCACTTTCTCACGTGCACCCACCCTCCCACAGACGCAGTAGCAGAGCAGCAGCAGCAGAGGCGGCGGCAGCAGCAGCGCAGTAGCAGCGGCTGCAGCAGCAGCGGCTGCAGCAGCAGCGTGTCAGCAGCGGCGGTAGCAGCAGCGCAGCAGCAGCGTCGGTAGCAGTAGCATAGCAGCGGCAGCGGCGGCAGTGAAAGAGCAGCAGCGGCGGCAGCCGCGGCGGTAGCAGTAGTGCAGCAGCAGCAACAACAGCGCAGCAGCGGCAGCAGCAACAGCAGCGCGCGGCGGCGGCAGCCAGCAGCAGCTACAGCGCGCAGCAGCAGCCGCAGCGCGCAGCAGTAGCCGTAGCGCGCAGCAGTAGCCGCAGCGCGCAGCAGCAGCAGCAGCCGCGCAGCCGCTGCTGCCACTGCTACACACGCAGGGACGTAGCTGCTGCTGCAGCTGACAGCACAGCTGCAGCAGCAGCTGGGCGGAAGCTGCTGCGCAGCTTCCGCGGTGCTGCCGCGCGCCGCCGTGAAGCGGCTCCACACGCGCGCAGAACCGTGACAAAAAAAAAGAAAGAAAAAGGAGGGGACGAGCTGACGTCAGCATTGTTGACTGCTGACGTCATCAGGTCGTGCTGACGTCAGCAACCACTTGCTGACGTCAACATTACACTTCGCCAAATTTTCACCCGGAAAGTCAAACGTTGCCAGCGTTTCAACTCCTCAAGAAACGCAGATGGTTTTGAAAGCTGACAAACTTGACCTGTCGTCCCATAGTGAGCGGCGACATGAGTTCGCCCGACGACAAGGACAAGGGACCAGGTGATCCCTCCTCCTCTTCTTCAGGGGTATTGAGCCCTCGCTCGCAGGCCATTGCGGACCTGCGCAACCAGCAGGAGGAGATGCGTCGTCTGCAGCGAGAGGAGATTGACGCGATCCGCA
This sequence comes from Penium margaritaceum, assembly GCA_023375785.1. Lineage (NCBI taxonomy): Eukaryota > Viridiplantae > Streptophyta > Zygnematophyceae > Desmidiales > Peniaceae > Penium > Penium margaritaceum. Next base: position 37,114 of record SZWC01016395.1, on the reverse strand, counting down.
CACTGACTGAGCTTCTGCGTGCTGTGTCCACGGGTCCTTTGCGGATTTCTGAGGGAGCTGCCGGCGTTGCGGCCTCCACCCAGCACTCGGCCCAGGTGCCCGTGACAGGTGCTCCGCCTGCTTCACCTCCTGGTGTGGTTTCTCCACCACTTGCGGATCTCCTTGATGACGAGCCCTTCATGCCAGGCTTCGAGGATGACTCCCAGGAGCGGGAGATTTGTCTTCTACAAGAGCGCCTCAGTCAGCTGCAGACGGGTACCCGACCTCCACCCGTGTCCCCGATACGATCGTCACCTGACTTCCCCGGTGATCACCCCCCTCCAGGAGTCTTCCCCGTCTCTCGCCCTTCTCAGCCTGCGGTTGCTCTCCCCACGGAGCGGCAGCCAAAGGACTTTGAGGCACCACCTCCACGGTACATCAGCGAGGATGGATTTGACTGCTGGGAGATCCTGTTTCAGGTGTGGGCCACTTCCGAGGGAGTGTGGCCTTACTACCACAGCCCATACCAGTCTACAGATCCAGCACAGGTGCNATCGTCACCTGACTTCCCCGGTGATCACCCCCTTCCAGGAGTTTTCCCCGTCTCTCGCCCTCCTCAGCCTGCGGTTGCTCTCCCCACGGAGCGGCAGCCAAAGGACTTTGAGGCACCACCTCCACGGTACATCAGCGAGGATGGATTTGACTGCTGGGAGATCCTGTTTCAGGTGTGGGCCACTTCCGAGGGAGTGTGGCCTTACTACCACAGCCCATACCAGTCTACAGATCCAGCACAGGTGCAGATAGCAGCCCGGGCCATGCGAGGACTTCTCTATGCCATGCCACGCGAGACTGTCGTCGACTTCCGCCCCTTCCTTGGCGAGGCTGGCACAGGCACCGGAGCTGATCCTCGTGGAGGCTGGGATCTAGCGTTGTCCCTACTCGCCGCAGAGACGCACGCCACGCGTGCGTCACACATTCGTGCTTTCCACTCGCTCCGTCAGGGACCAGCGGAGCCTACGGCGGATTACTGGTGACGCGCCATACATATTTACACGCGTCTGGGGACCTCAGGGGGCACACAGCTGTGGGCACTTCGGACGATCATGCTCGGAGTTCGCTTGGAGTACACCAACATCTTCACACGGTACAACGACGCTGCTCTCGAGCCTTTCTCATCCACTCTACAGCTGCTCCCTTGGGCGCATCAGCTGTTCCTCTAGGTGACATCGGCCCGCGAGGCAGCAGTAGCGCATCAGGAGACTTCCCTCGCTACAGCAGTCCTTGCATCACCACCATCTTCCCTCCTGCAGTCACCCTCATCCACCTCCATCACGACCTCATCTTCCTCCTCCTCTTCGACCCAGTATACACCCCCGTAGACGCAGGGCGTTGTAACAGCTGCCCAGGGGAAGAAGAAGAATAGGAAGCGCGGATCGGGTCAGCAGCAGCCGTCATCCGGTGGTAGAAGTGGCCGTTTCGTGCACTGCTACAACTGTGGAGGTGCCCATCGCTACACTGACTGCCAGCAGCCGCTTCACTGGGAGCGCATCACTCGTGGACTTCAGGCTGCCCATGCTGCTCGCACCGCGTCCTGCACGTCGCCCGCATACTCCTCTGGGCGCGCGGCGACCACGACTGCAGCTGTTCCTGCGTCCTCACCAGCGCGCAGCAGTGATCCCGACCCACGTGATCGCACCATCGCCGAGCTTCGTCATCTTCTGGCGCTTCGCTTTCAGGGAGGTGCGAGTGTGTTGTTATCGTCGAGTGGGTCACAGACTGCTTGTTCGTAAGTCCTCGTGACTCGTGATGACACGTGTGGGGGAGCACAGTCCGCATGTGATGATGTTGGGCCTGACTGTACTGACTGGATTCATGAGTCTCACCTTCGTGATGTACGTCGTTCACTGACAGCTCAGCGTCCCTCTGATGCCGAGTGTTCCATTGCTCGTTGTACAGTGACGTCCACCAGTCGTGACTCCGGTGGCACTTGGATCATCGATTCCGGTGCCACCCACCACATGACGTGTCGTCGTAGTGACTTTGTGGTACTTGGTCCTGTCACGACTGTCCGTTCTGTTCGTACAGGCTCTGGTCAGTCCTTACCGGTCCACGGCGTTGGGGTTGTATGCTTTGATGGTCCGTCTGGCCCCCTGTATCTCTCTGACGTGCTATTTGTGCCTGATCTTGAGCTCAGTCTGCTGTCTGTGCGTGCCTGCACTCTGATGGGTCTCTCCGTTGAGCATACCGCTGATTCAGNTGGGCCTGACTGCACTGACTGGATTCATGAGTCTCACCTTCGTGATGTACGTCGTTCCTTCCCACTGACGGCTCAGCGTCCCTCTGATGCCGAGTGTTCCATTGCTCGTTGTACAGTGACGTCCACCAGTCGTGACTCCGGTGGCACTTGGATCATCGATTCCGGTGCCACCCACCACATGACGTGTCGTCGTAGTGACTTTGTGGTACTTGGTCCTGTCACGACTGTCCGTTCTGTTCGTACAGGCTCTGGTCAGTCCTTACCGGTCCACGGCGTTGGGGTTGTATGCTTTGATGGTCTGTCTGGCCCCCTGTATCTCTCTAACGTACTATTTGTGCCTGATCTTGAGCTCAATCTGCTGTCTGTGCGTGCCCTCACTCTGATGGGTCTCTCCGTTGAGCATACCGCTGATTCAGCGACTGTGACTGCTCTTGACACCCGTAGCATTGTCCTGCGTGCATCAGTCGTAGATGATTTGTACCGCATTGCTCGGCCCTCCTCCCCTTGCTCCCCCTCCTCCTCTGGTCGCATTTTTGTCACTGGTGTTCTATCCCCGGAACACCAGCAGTTGCTTCACCGACGTCTGTGTCACGTGGGCTCCGACACTGTGTCGAAGCTCATTCGGACATAGCCCGCTCTTGGTCTTGACGTGGCTTCTTTTGAGAAGCCACCCAAGACCGACTGTCTTTTTTGCGCTCAGGGAAAGGTGCACCGGTGCACTTACCCTGACTCGCGTTCCCGAGTGCTGAGGCCTCTCGAGTTGGTTCACTCGGACCTGCTCGGTCCTCTCCCGGTCGAGTCCCTGTCGGGCAGGGGCCGGTATGTTCTGACGCTGACTGATGACTTCACCCGGATGCGGTGGGTCTACAGTCTGCGTCAGAAGAGCGACGCCGCTCTTGCGGTTCGACTTTGGCTCGTGATGGCTGAGCGCCAGTCTCGCCACACGCTACATACCTTTTGCTCGGATCGCGGCGGCGAGTTCCTCGGTGAGATGGACTCCTTCTTTGCTGAGCAAGGCATTTTTCACCAGGTTTCCGCCCCTGCTACCCCATAGCATAACGGTGTATCTGAGCGCTGGAACCGCACCATGGAGGATGCGGTCTGCGCCATGCGGTCTGAGTGCGGTCTCCCGGAGTCCTTCGCCTTCGAGGGCTTCGCCTACATGACTTGGGTCTAGAACCGCCTTCTACATGGTCCGCTTCCGGATCATGTTACACCGTACGAGCTCTGGTTTGGCCACCGTGCTGATCTTCGTCTTGCTCGCTTCTGGGGTTCCCTGGCCTCCGTGTGGTATACCGAGGACCAGCAGGGGTCCAAGGTCTCCCCTCGGGGTCACTTGTGTGCCTTCATCGGCATCTCCCCGAGGTCGAAGGCCTGGCGTTTTTGGGACCCCACCCGCCGTCGCGTCATTGAGTCCCGTGATGCGCTGTTTTTTGAGTCACTCACATATCGTGATGTGACTTCGATCACAATCCTCTCTGCAGCCCATGTCCCTTCCTGTGAGGGTCCTCGGCGGATGGGGGAGACTTCTCCGCCAGCGACCATTCCTCGTCAGGCTGATGTGTCCGCTCGAGTCCCCTCTCGGTGTCCAGCACTTTATGATCCGGCTATCATTGCCGTTGGTCCAGAGATCCCGCCCGTTCGGCCTGTTTCACACCCCATAGGTACCGCTGCTCTCACGCCTCCTCCTGCATCACCACCTGTGTCTACTGGCACCCCTGCCCCGGCGTCTGACCCAGTCCAGTCCACTCCTGTCACTACGTCGTCTGACACTCCTGTCTCAGTGTCCGGGCCAGCCTTGCCCGCTATCACCTCCAGCCCCGTGTCCCCCACACACGCATCTCCTCGCACGGCATCTCCGGCTGCCTCGTCTCAGCCCTCACCAGCTGTGGTGGTACCTGTTCCTGAGCCTGAGGTGCGTCCCTCGACCTCCGGTTACTCCCGTGAGCCCGGTGGTCGCCTTCGACCGCTGGATTCCGGAGCTCAGGGAGCGTCGGGTCCAGGACCCAGGCATTCCTCTCGCAGCATCGCGAGCGGTGATCCAGGCACAAAGGCCTTAGGCCTGAGTGTCCGCACTGAGCTTTCAGAGGTACACCCAGCGTGCCCCATCGGGCACGACCTGGTCACTCGCTAGTTCCATATCGCCTGTGACGCAGCAGCTGATCTCGTGGCTGTCAGGCCTGACAATGAGGCGTGTGCACTTGCCACGCAGAGTTCCCCCTCTATGGCGCCTGACCCGGGCACATTGAGGGAGGCTTTCTCATTGCAGGATGCTGATGCCTGGCAAGCTGCTTGCGAGGATGAGCTTCGCGCTATCCGAGAGCACAGAGTCTACGAGCTGGTCGACCTTCCCCCGGGGAGGAAGGCGACTCAGGTCAAGTGGGTCTTTCGCAAGAAAGTGAAGCCGGATGGCTCACTGGAACGCTACAAGGCCCGCTTGGTCGTCAAGGGGTTCTCTCAGATTGAGGGAGTTGATTACATTGATACCTTTGCCCCTGTCGGCCGCATGACCTCAGCTCGAGCTCTGTTCGGTGTAGTGGCTCAGCATGACTGGGAACTACACCAGATGGATGTGAACAACGCGTTCCTCCATGGCTCTCTGGATGAGGAGATCTACGTGGCTCAGCCACCAGGCTTTGAGGACGGTGACAAGGTCTGGCGCTTGTGCAAGTCCTTGTACGGCCTCAAACAGTCTCCACGGTGTTGGAACCGGGAGATCACTGGCACCTTGACTCACCCAGGATACGTACAGAGCGAGGCAGACCCCTCGCTCTTCATCCTACCGACACCCGAGTGGTTCACCGCCATCCTGGTCTATGTTGATGACCTTCTGATTGCGTCTCCATCCCTGGAGGCCGTGAAGGAGGCCAAGGCTGTCCTACAGACTGCCTACAGGATGAAGGACCTCGGTCCTGCATCGGTGTTTCTTGGTATGGAGATCGTGCCAGATCGCAGACATCGGACACTGTTGCTGCATCAGATCCGATACGCACGAGTCGTGGGGGAGCGCTTTAGCGATCTCCTTGGTGTAGTGCCCACCGCTTCCACACCCCTCACACCTGATGGGCAGGATGCCCTGAAGGTGGATGACCCTACACAGCTGGGGGAGACAGTGGACGTGACCTTGTACCTCCGTTTTATCGGATCTCTGATGTACCTGGCCACTACCACGCGTCCCGACATCGCGTTTGCCGTGAACCTCCTCGCTCAGTTCTCGCAGGCTCCACGTGCGAGAGCTCTTCACGCGGCTGTGCGAGTGGTACGGTACGTGGTCTCCACGCCGTATCTCGGACTCTGCTTTCGTTGGCAGTGTTCGGTGGTCCTTGACGGCTACACTGACAGCGACTGGGCTTGGAGCCCTGATGGGCGCAGTCGCATTGGCTACGTTTTTCTGCTCGATGGTACCGCTTTGTCTTGGCGAAGCGGGAAGCAGGGCTGCATTGCACGTAGCTCGTCGGAGGCAGATTATGTGGCCTTGGACGCAGGGGCTGCTGAGGCAGTTTGGCTGCAGCGCTTGTTTCTTGAGCTTGGGCAGTCAGTACCCGCCATTGTGCTGCGTTGCGAAAACCAGAGTGCTCTCGCAATTGCGGAGAACTCTGTTGTTTTTCATGCTCGCACAAAGCACATTGCAGTTGAGCATCACTTCGTTTTTGATCTGGTGGAGCGACGCGTGATCTCCATCATGTGGGTTGGCACTGACTTGCAGCGTGCTGATTTCTTGACGAAGGCACTTGCCCGCGGAAAGTTCCTGGTGGCCATTCGTTCTGTTGGGCTTCGCCCCGTGCGTGATAGTAGTTGAGTGTGGGATGTGCGTATGTGTCTTATCTGTTTGTGTCACCCACTATGTGGCTGTACCAGTGCTGCACGCATATGGACATGCGTACCATCGGGTCATGGGGGAGTGTTGTGCTTTGTGCCGTTTCTGTACAGTTTACTGTGACCACTCGGCCGTGTCCATACNTGTTCCAGAGCCCCAGATGCCACCGGGACTCTTTGCTGTGTCTTATACGTCTTGCAGGCGTCTTTCGGCGGACTGGCCATGAGGCCTATTTGCATGTTTTTGCATTGTATGCTCACTGTCAGTTGATGGATGCATGCATGTGACCAGTCGTAGCGACCGTCTTTTGATTCTGCACGTCTAGGTTCAGACGGCATAGCATTCTGACATGTGTGCGCAGAGTTACGGCCAAAACAGTGGTTTTGGGCCGGTTTTAGGACAGCTCTTGGACTGCCGCGTGCGACACCCGCCGTGCGCCGCGGCAGGTATTCATGCCTTGGACCTGTCATTTGTCATTTCTCTCTGCATATGCTGTATTGAAGCATTCTGACACTGTGTCTTGTGTCCCCTAGCCAAACCCTTGCAGTTGCATGTACGACATGTGACCGTCGTCACCGTCTGATCGGGCACTGACGCCTGGTCAGCGGCTGTGTTGCTAGGAAGCTTCTACGCACTTTCTCAGACTCTTTCAACTTGCCTCAACGCACATGCATTTTTCAAGAGAGTGAATCAATACAACGGCAAAAAAACTGGACTGGGTGTTAACGAAAAAAATGTATTCAAGCATGTTGAGTGTTCCCCTTGTGCTACTTTAGTCTGTATCAATCATGAAGCGTAAGGCTTAGACCGATGGGCCGACCAGTAGCTTTGCACTACTCTCCAAGATTGCTCACATTCATTGAGTTGTCATAACTTTGGTGGCATGCACAAATGAATTTCACGATGATGTCAAAACATCAATGCTTGTGGGGCATGTGATTGCATGTTTGGTCAGTTGTGAGCTCATGATCCATTTTGGGTCATGCAAGCGGAATTCTCTAGCACCAACCGCTTTCGGTTCTACCTTGAGAAGTCTGGCTGGACTTCACCTATGGCTTCAAGCTCACCTTGTGTGTGACGCGTGCGATGAAACTCGCTTCATGCTGCACATCAACGTCCACCTACCCGCTACCACTCACTACTTGTTCTTTCCAAGTGTGGGGTTCTCAAATCCATGAGATTTTGCACCCTCTCGCTCCCTCATGCCGTCTCCATCACATTTCTCCAACAAACACTTGTACCAGAGCTCTAAGGGGAAGGTTCTCTTTCTCTCTCTCTCTCTCTCTCTCTCTCTCTCTCTATCTCTCTCTCTCTCTCCCTCTCTCTCTCTCTCTCTCTCTCTCTCCCTCTCTGTTCCTCCCTCCCTTGTCCCCACCACCCACGCATGTAGTGGGGTTCCATGTCTTGGAACTGGACTTGGTTTCTTCCCTCACTATCCACTACGGACTCAACACATCACGTATTCTCCGCTACAACCAACCATGCTAACTGCTATAACCTTTTAGCTACATTGTGCAGCCCTAGCAGGGTATGCGCGAGGCCTCCTTGTCCACTTGTCGTGCTCAGTGCCATCGTGAAACCCGTAGCGGTGACTTGCATGGTGGGCGGGGGTATTTGTATCCTTGGATTGTCGGTTTTCATGCTCTTTCTCCGTTGGGTCACATAACGGCTGTCCAGTTACAAGCAACTCCTCTCCTTCGTACTTAACCGTAGAGGACCAACTTCTCCGCTCGTTCGTGAACATTCACTCCTTCTTTGCGGTTGCCCAGTTCTTCATTGTGTTGTGTAGTAGCCCCTTGTCCAGCATGAAGAGCTGCATCAATGATGACAACTACATTTGGGTTCCTTGGCCCAGTGAGGGGATCGCGCCGCAGCTACATTGGCACCAGAGCTGCCTCAGAATTTGAAGCTGCACCTTCAATTGCAACCATAGTAACCACATCGACAGAAACTACAGCCGCAGCAATAGCAGTCATGTAGCTTTCTACATCCTGTCGGATGTCATGCGCGTTGAGGGTGCCACTTCCTCAGCATAAGCAGCGGCTGCTATAGCCACAGCTGTAACAACTGCATCAACAAGATGTTCCACCTCAAGAGTAGCTTTCTTGTACCTGCATGCATTCTTCCTGGTTTGTTGCCCTCCGGGACTACTGAAGCTTCAACAGGAGCAACATGTATACTACAACTGTTCACATTCACCTGGTCGCTTGCCTGCCTGGTCTGCCACTCTCTCAGCATTGAATGCCGCTCTTGCAACCGGAGCCGCAACAGAAGCATCGTCCTACCTATCAGTAGCTTGTCTGGTGTCTTTCCAGTTGCGGCTACCACTATTTCATGCAAAGCAAGAACAGAAGTCACAGACGCTAAAACAGCCGTAGCTGCTACTACCATATTCACAGTAGCTGCAAGTATAAAAACAGGATCCTAAAGTCAAAATTTATAGCCGGAGGAGCAATGGCCAAGCCGTGGCGTCCTTAAGTGCACTACCACAACAGCTGCATTGCAACCATCTTGGCCAATCTGGCATCACATCCATAATCATTGCCAATCTAATTCTCTTAGACTAGGAGGAGGTAGCCATAAATGAGGCATACATGAAACCGTATATGGAGTTGTGGTGTGAGCAATGGTGTGAGTACAAGTGCCTACATCATATGTTCCAGTTGGGTGAATACAACTATGAGGAAGCCACAACCAAGCCCGAGCATGGGCAAGAAGACGTTGACCGACGGGTGTACACGGTAGAAGAAATTTTGACCAGCGGGTTCTTTAAAATTCTAGCATCAACACGTAGGCACCGTTGGTAAGAGCTCCATTTGCCCCCTCTGTTGATCCTTTTGTAGGTTGGGTGTAGCCACAATAGTACTTATAATCATAGCAACAGCGTGGGTCACCATCTCAAAAGTCACAGCCCTAACGGTAGCCTACACTTTAGCAACCTATGCAATCCCAATCACCATTGAATCAACAGCAACAATCTACACTTCCACCTCTCCCTGCACTAGCCAAAATTTTGATGCACAAAGGCTTGGCTACAGCTGAAGCTGTTAGTCTCTCTTGAGTTTTCCTTGATGTTGCAGCCACAGCTTGTGTCACTTTTGGTGCCACCGCCAGAGTCTCTCGTGTGCCTGCTACCATTGCTATTGGTTGCGCTGAAGATGAGTTCACACGGGCTGTATTTACTTAGGGCCTTCTACCTGGGGCCATTGTGAAACTTGGCACATAGGTCACAGAAGAAACTGGTGTTGTTGCTAAATCTACTTCATCTATAGCTACATCGGCCTCATCTTCTGTCCAGTCCATCAGAGCCACAACCCTCTCCTCTGTCGCCTTTGCATTAGCCTCCACCCTTCCCACCACAATATGAATCTATTGTATTTTCTCCACTTGCGCTCCTTTCGTAGCCATCTTCATGGCGCTCTGAGTGGGTTCCTCTACGGCGTTGTCTTAGATTCATTGCAAGTCTTTGTTCTCATTGCCTTTGCACCTGTTGTGCTCCCACCCTTTTTGTGCTCTTCCCACTTCCTCCAATGGTTCTAATTTGCTTGTTGCGTGCTCTTGGTGACAAGTTTCCAGTATTGTGGCCCCTCAGCTGGTTCCCGTCTCTAGATCCAAGAGTCTCCACCAAATGAGCACATCAAAATCTATTCCCACTACTAGAATTTTCTATACGCTTGTTTTACACGTGCATGTTCGCTCATCATGTGGGATCATGAAGCAGCCATTGCACAACTTTTGGAGGAATTGCAGCAGTCATACCTTTGCCTGAAGTGTGTACAAAATTTTCCCCTACATGCGCATTCCACAAAAGCTGAGTTGGTAGAGGTTGTTGCTGACCTAGTGACACTTTGGCTTCTTGCTACGTATGACCCGTCTGCGGCTGCCATTGCTGCCACTTAAACCGCCACTCCTCCACTTAGTGTGCAACCACAGCCTCCCTCACAAGTATTATCCTGCCTTGCAAGCTCGACATTGAGCCCCTACCACCACATTTTACCACCAAGCTGCTCTTCTCCTTGTAAGAGGTACTCTTCAACTCATGGACACAGGGTGAGTAGCTTTGGCCATTTAGAACCAGTCACCCCTAAATCATACCCTCCTCTAATAGTGTATACCATACAGAGTTGTACAGAAGAGACTTCCAAAAAGTTTCGTGTTATGCATGAAATGGAAATAGGAAGGCATTAGGAACCTTCTAAAACACTCAGAATAACAGGTTTCCATCACAGTTATTCAGAAAGGCTTCTTACATGGACAAGAATTTCGGGGAACCTTCCTTTTTGTCTACTTGAGATGCATATTGAAAGCAGGTACGTTTCTTAAACACAACTTACATGAATTTTTTACAATTTTATGGATGCTTGTTTTTCTATGATGATTTTTTAAATTTACATCTGTTCACCATAACATCTAAAAACTTGAGGAAGTCAACTTCGTAAAGCTGTAAGAAGACGTACTTATGGCTACTGGAAGAATGATTGGTCTCCAGTTGATTTGTTTTGAGCCTGAGGCCGAGAAGATGCCGTCGCGACAGTGGTTGACATTTTCAATTCATCGGGAACATATGTTTGGTGTTTGCTACCCACAACCCTCCTTGCCACCCCCCCTCGTCATCCCACTAGGTGTTAGTGAGAAGTTTATTTGGAAGTGCACAACTCGTTTTGTGGTCAGATACTACATATGTAAACTAGTTCATTCCGGGAGAAGAAAGTTTGATGAAAGATCAGTCTCGCACTTCTGTACTTATCCGTCGAGAGTGAGTACGAGAGCTATGCACTTCCGCATGCATCCCCTCTATGCACTTGACTAGTGGCGGGGAGGGGGTGGGGGAGGAGGGGCGATGGGGATCCAGCTCTGGGTTCCCCACCCCCCCTTCAAGGCGAGTTGTGTATGTGGCGAGTGAATGTGGAACTGCACGATGATTGCCACACGAGTAAGCAAGTCGTTTACACAAGTGAACAAGTCGAAACACGTCCACAAACCGTCCATGAACTATGATTGACGATCGGAGCCTGCCAATGAGTATGAACTATGTTGAAAGTATTTTGTCAAAACCTCATTTTCCGGCAGGCGCCGACCGTCGATTGACATCTATGCGCTTTCGATGTAACGCTGATTTTTTTCTTGCTTACAAGTCTTGCTCTGTCGGTCGATCACTCTTTATGAGTTGATCTGACAGCCTCGATACGCCAAAGCCATCGGCAATCTGAGCACCGAATCGATGAAGCATCGCTTGCATCCATCTGCAGGTAGCGAGGATGGCAATAAAATGTGGGATTGATGGAGAGAATGGATTGTGTGGCGGGAGGGGGGAGGGGGGGTGAATGATATGGAACAGAAAATTTGCAACGACGATGGTGAGGAATTTTTCCCATCGGATAGTTCGTTCGATGCGCTTGTGCCAAAGAACTACCAGACGCCACTTAGGCTGTCGGTCGATCGGCATTGCCGGTCGAGCGGCATGTTAAAAGGCGGTTGTCAAGAAAAAACGAGATTGTTTGAAGATGACTTCTGTGTAGTAATTTAGTATTCTTCAATGACATGTACCTATCTAGGTTCAAAAGGTACAGACAAAACTAACCAGCATAACGTTTATGGTCAACTATACTTCTTATAACTTCTTGTCAATTTCCTGTCATTGAGTCTGGAAGGAAAATGTTTAGGAGAGTAACTGAGTGAGACATTGTTCCAATATAATCCTTGAAAACATTCATGAACTAAAAACGATTGTAAATCTTGAAAAGTGTGCAAAGTTGTGGTTTAAAATCCCCCCTCCCACATGAAGCTAGCCTTATCCAAATTGTTTTATGCACTCGTGTACAATTTCACTCACACCACACTCACAATATCCCACACCTCCTTATGCACTCCACACATGCACTTCAACCTCAATCCCCTAACCCCCCTTCCCACCAACAGAGTCTATCCATCCACCTCCAGATCAAGCCACACAACATTGTTGATTTGTATCCACCTTCCTAGAACCTAAATAGGAAGGTGGACACCAGTTAACACAAGTGCACAATCTTTTTTATAACACACATTTTTTAAAACCTGATCATACACACTCCACATACACTTTCACACCACCCGCCCTCTTACTTCCACACTCCACTCTCATAAGCTTAACAAGGTCATACACTAGTGTAAAAACGTATGTGAAACTAACTCAATTTATGATACACCACCACATTCACTCCCCACATACACATTAAGCCGCCCCCCCCACCCCCCCCAACCTTACGCTAGCCTTATCCAAGGTATGTTGCGCACTTGTGTACCATTCCACCTACACTACACCCACAACCTCCAACAACTCCACATTCAATGCCCATATGCACTTTCAGCCAACAAGACCCACCAAATCCACCTCTAGCTCAAATCACAAAAATCATACACTAGCGTATTCTTTAAATCACAAAACACTCTATCATTCCTACACCTCCTCATGCATTCCCCACATACAATTCCTCCCTTCTCCCCCCCACTCCCTAGCCAACACACAGTCCACCCACCCACCTATAGCTCAGGCGCCCCAACAACTTTCTTCCACATGAACCCACATCTCTATGCTGTTTTTGTGCACGTGAGCTGTCTTGGTCTTTAGTTCTCATCTCCTATGTCTACAATGCCAATTCTTCGAGCGCTTGCAACATGCAAATCATTGTCCAGTGGCTTTGTCAAGAAGTGCGCAAGTATTTTCTTGGTTGCAACTTGATCCAATTCCACGACACCCTTGGCAACAAGGTCATGTGAGTAGTGGTACTGAATGTCGATGTGCTTTGTATGCCAGGAGATCATGTCGTCCTCTACCCTAGTAATGGCACTCTTGTTTTCGATGCGGATGACCGTTGCTTCCTCTTGTGGTGCCTTGATCTCATGAAGCAAACTGCAAAGCCACTATGTTTCCTTGCACACTTCTGTGAGTGCAGTGTACTCTGCCTCAGCAGTAGAAAGCGCGACGCTGTCCTGCTTCCTGCTCACCCACGAGACTGTACCATCGTTGAGAAGGCAGACAAAGCTTGAGGTGGACTTCCTATCGTCAATCCGCCCTCCACAGTCCGCATCACTGTATCACATCAGTCGCAGCAAGTCTGATCCTTCTAGACCTCCAAACTGAAGTCCAACGTGCCGAGTCTTTTGGAGGTAGCAAAAAATCCGCTTCACGGCTTGCTTGTGTTCTGGCCCAGTGTTGGCCACAAACCTGCTCATTTTCCCCACTGCATAAGCGATGTCAGGTTGCATCCCCACTATCGCATACATGAGGCTCCCAACGGCGGACTGGTACGGAATTTTTTGCATCTCCCGCTGGTCTGCCTCGTTTCTTGGTGACATGGAGGAGGAGAGGTTGAAGTCGGAGGGCATGGGGTTGCTGACAGGTTTGCAGTCCTCTATGTTGTAGTGCTTCAAGATGTCCAATATGTACTTGGTCTGGTTGAGCTCGATGGTACCTACTTTGTGGTTGCGGTGGAAGGCAATCCCAAGGTAGTACTCAAGAGGACCCATTTCCTTCATCCTGAACCTGCTGGCCAGATTATTCTTGAGGTCCATAAGGGCCTCCTGCGAGGAAGAACACATGATTAGATTGTCCACGTGTAACGCCACCAGCAGCAAGCCACATTCTTCCTCCCGCACATAGATGCTGGGGTCTTTCTTGCAGTGCGCAAAGGAGATCTCAGCCATGACACTGTCCATCTTCTTGTACCAGATTCGTGTGGCTTGTTTCAGCCCGTACAACGCCTTCACCAGCTTGAGCACCTTACCCTCAGGTGCTTTGACTCCTTCTAGTACCTCCATTAATACCTCCTTGTCAAGGTTCCCGTAAAGGAAAGCTCTCTTCACATCCATCAAGTCGATCTCAAGGTCTTTGGTGGGAGCGACGGCAAGCAGGGACCTGATGGAGGCAAACGTGATGACCGGTGCGAAGGTCTCATCTTACTCAGACTACACGTGCTGTGAAAATCCTTTTTCCACAACCCTTGCCTTGTACTTGTCGATGCTATCATCTTGCTTCCGCTTCAGCCTGAGCACCCACTTTGACCCCACCACCTGAGCGCTAGCGGGCCTATCCACCAGCACCCATGCGCCATTTTCTTCGATGGACGCGAGCTTGCTGTCCACCACCTCCTTCCACTTGGCCGCATCAGGCCTTGCCAGTGCCTCAGCCACAGTGAGCGGCTCTCCCTGAGCCAAACGTGACCAGCTCAATCTAGTCCAGCTTCCAGTGTCAACGTCGTGCTTTGGCGTCTGTTTTCTCTGCCGTTTAATGTGACGCTGCATTGCTTGTGCCTCATCTTTGCTTTTGTTGTTACTCCTATGCTTTTGGCTGCCCTGAAGTTAACCTTTCCTCTTGTGAAAAGCCACTGGCCTCCGGGCTGGTCTCAGAGGCCTTGGACGTCTCCGAATCTGTGTCGGAGCTCGCCGCTGTATCAGCCTGCACAGCCGCTCTCCCTGTGACTCCACTCTTCTCCACAGCCTGCCGCACTGGCACAACTTGCCAGTTTTTGGGAGCTTGGTCTCCTGATTCCAGGAGCACCAACCACTCTCCCTGTTTTGGAGCTTGTGTGGGATCAAGAATCTCTTCATTGCCTGGTTTCCTCTCGTTAAAGGTCACGTCCCTGCTGGTGATGAGTCTTCTTGCTGCCAGGTCCCATGGGCGGTAGGTCTTGTGGACTGTCTGACAGCCCACCATCACGCACTTTCGCGCTCTTGCATCCAGCTTGCCGCCACCCTCTGGAGCTTTACCCATGCAGTTCAGCCGAAGACTTTGAGGTGTTATGCGTCCTGTTTCTTCCCTGACCATACTTTTTGTGGAGTCATCTGTTGCTTGTCCTTTTTCTTGCCGCGCTTGCCTAGTGCAGCTGCAGGAGTCAGGTTGACAATGTAGCATGTCGTTCTTGCCACTTCTGCTTAGAAGCGCGGTGGGAGATTTACATCAAAGAGCATGCTCCACACCATGCCGAGGATAGTCTGATTTGTGCGCTCGGCCACACCATTGCTTTGCGGCGTGTAGGCAGTTGTGGGCAGGTGGTTGATCCCGTGTTGCCGCAACCAGCCCTTGCATGCTTCATACTCTCTGCCGTTGGTGCTTTGCATTGCCTCCACCTTCTTTCCAGTCTGTCGGTCCACTATCGTGACAAACTCCTACAAGCTCCCTCTGACCTCTCCCTTGGTTTTGTGGAAGTAGATATACACCTTGCGGCTGTGGTTGTTGACGAAGGTCAGAAAGTACTTGCTGCCACCATTTTACGCCGTGCGAAAGGGCTTGCACACATCGGTGTGAATCAGGTCAAGGGCTGCTTCTACGCGGCGACCGTTGCACTCAAAGTGCTCTCTCTTGGTCTTGCCTTGGAGGCAAGGTTCACACAAGTTACCACACCCAATTTCATCCTTCGTGCACCCCTCCATGTCACGGAAAATCTGGTGTTGCTGCATGACTTGGAGTGCGCTCTTTGCAACGTACCCAAAGCGTCTATGTAACAGCTCACCATCTTTGTCCTTGGTGGTAGAGGGCACATTCTGTATTGCCGTTGGTGTGTTCTTATGCATTGGCCACTGCCGCACTGCCTCTGCCGCACCTGCATCTTTAGAGCTATCAACCGCGTTGTCTACAACACATTGAGCCCGTCAACCCGTGGAACCAGTGCTACGAGGTCTTTGTTGGCGTAGAGGAACCTCATGTCTTTGTTCTTGAGGACGACTGCCTTTTTCTGCGTGAACATCACAGTCATGTCATTGTGCATTATTTTTCACATGGACAGGAGGTTTGCCGAAAACGAGGGCATCTAGACCACGTCATTTAGCCGTAGATCGTTCTCCGCACCATTGAGATTGATGCTCACCAGTTTGTCTCCCACGCCCATTGCGTTTACAACGCTACCTTTAGTGCATCTGAACTGCGGCTCGGTGGGGCCGATGGAGACAAATCTAGCCTGGTCGTTCCTAGAGTGATGGTCGGTGCCGGAGTCGAGCCCGAAGGCTCCTTGCCTGAGCAGCTCCACTCCTTTTGCCGGAGGCGTGCTCTGTGCCATCATGTTGGTGGCTTCTTTACCACCCTTTTTGCTGCTCTTGTTCACACCGCTTCCGCTGTCTTCCTTCTTTGGCAACCTGCACTCTCTTGCCCAGTGCCCAGGTTTGTCGCAGTTGTGTCAGTTGCCCTATCGCTTGAAGGCCTTGCCCCCATCGTTTCCTCCACCGCCACCGCTTCCACTGCCACCTTTCTGAGCAGAGGCTGACCCTATGCTCCTACGACCACAGTAACGTGCGGCATAGGCTAAGAATTTAGACTCATTTCCTCTATGGCGCATGGCCTCGTTCCGTACATACTTGAACACTGCCGCGTACGTCAGATCATCCTCCTTCCAACCGCCCATGACAGTGATCATTCGGCTCCAGCTCTACGGTAGCGCCATGAGGAGGATCATGGCTTGCATGTTTTTGTCAAGGTCCCAGTTCATTTGGCGAGCCTCGCCAAGGAGTCCTTCAAACTCCTGTAGGAAGTCGGGGACTGATTCGCCCTCATTCATCCGCATGCGGATCAGCCTTTGTAGGAATAATGATCTGTTTGCGAGGGAGGTGGATTGATGAACACGCTTGAGCTTGGCATAAGCATCTCAACTCGGCAATGACAAGAACATACTTCTTGGCCAACGCGTTGCTGAGGAGTGACATGACAAATATCATTTCGTTTAGTCCATGTCTCGTGCTCCGGTTCGCCCTCCGTGTGAACCTGCTCTTCTCCTTTTAGAAGCTTTATAAATCCACACACTTTCATTTCCAGTTTGAGCTGCCATCTCTAGAGCAGGAAGTCGTTTGCCTCGAAGACAGGGATTCCTCCCAAAGATCCAAGACCTTGCGGCAATGCGGTGGAAATCACGGTTGCTCCTGTGGTCTGCCCTGTGGTAGCCATTATTCAGTTTGAGGACTGCCTTGCGGTAGCCTTTGTTGCGTTTGAGGACTGCCCTGCGGCAGCCCACACTGCTCCTGATGGGCCAGCCATTTTAGCATCCCTTCTCCGCAATCTATGTCTATGCTATGTTGAGGCCGATGTAGGCTGATGTTATCTGATATCTGCTACCGGTTGAAAGGTGCGGTTTCATTGCTTACCCCTCCAGCCGATGTCTACCTGCAGACAGAGAAGACCGTTCACATCAGCACACCCAGGGTCTTGCCTCCAAGGGCAGAGCTTGTCCTGGTTGGGACCCAAGGGTCGTGCCTCCAAGTGCAGAGCTTGTTCTTGGTCCCTGTGTGCTGAGTGCAAGCCTAGCTGTTGGAGCTGATGAAGCACATGTAGCTGATGGAGCTGATGGATCCGACGTGCGCACATGGAGAGAGCGTACAAAAGTTGAGAGAAGCTAGCCTTACAACTGGTCAGTGTGGGCCCATAACCCTTTGTCAACTGGCCTGAGGCAAACATACTAGAAAACAGGGCCAACACAATAGCACCTACCATCTGCTCCTAGCATTTCAGCTAGGAGAAGGTATCACCCTCAAGATCACGGTTCCACATTGAGTAGCTACTAGGTAATCACCTGCTAGCAGCTGTTTCCACTTAACACTTGGTCACTTTCGCGCGAGGTGCTAGTTAGAGACTAACTCCTGTGGCTAAGACCAACTAGTGTCTTCTTTATACTATTCCTTAGTTGGACAGCTCTCTGAGGAGCATCTAAGGCCATATTGTGTACATAGAATGAGGAATGAGCCTGGTACATATAGTCCTAGGCCTGGCTTCCGAGGTGTGTGGGTAGTGGCACTTTTTTTGGGGGGTTGGCCACTCCACACCACCTCACCAGCTCGCCAATTGGTGCATCCACTGACCGCAAAGTGGCACATCCTCCTCATGCATGGAGAAATGACTAGGAAACTTCCCGTATGCAGGAAGATGAAAAACCTTCCTGCGCACATCAAGTCTTGATCGTAGGACATGTTGTCCCTAAGTCCAACATATTTTCCATTGCACTACACGTATGGTGTCGTGCTTGGACTTGCACCATGAACAAGGTTTTGGGGGACTTACTCTAAGGGAGCAGTGCATGCCCAACCTGTTTGCTAAGCCATAGCAGTGGCCATGGGGCATAAAAGAACAACAGTGACTTGGATTGGTGGATGGCATACAAAACTTGCCAAGCTCTAGCTGCCAGCTTGCAGCCTTGGAAGTGGCCCCATTGTCCAGACACCAGGAGCATGATTGCCTTTGTGTTCTTCTTTTGGAAGGCTTGCTTCTCCCCGTCTCTATCAGTTGCCTCTCTGAGGACCTCCTTACCCAAGATGATGTCCAAAAGCCCCCTATGCGTGAGGTTGAGCTTAAATTGCCACCTCCATAGCCGAAAGCTTGGACCACCCATATACTTCTGGACCGGTTGAGTCTCCTTCTGTGCTTTTTGCGCATCTCCTACTCCGTGAGGTTCGTAGAACTTTACGACAATGTTGTCCCAATGACAAGCCTGTGTACTTTACGGCAATGTTGTCCCAATGACAAGCCTGTGAACGTTAGAGACAATCAGACTTGTGGGCTCATAACCCTTTGTGAGGGAAATCCATGGGGTGTAATTTTGAATTTGATTTGACCCTCTTTAGTTGTTCATATCTTTTGTTTCGGACAATTCTGAGACAGAGCATGAGCTTTCAGCTCACCTCACGCTATGTGAGCAGGAATTTAGAAATAGCCAGTTTTGCAAAGCGAATTGCGTAATTTTACATTAGTTTTTGTAGAAATAGTCATGGTCTCTCCAACGCACCAAACTGTGTGCAATTTGGCCAAGCATAGCCCAAGTTACCCTTGCCAAAGCGCAGGCCGCATCATCCACATAAATGCCTAACGCCTCCATGGTGCGTAGACGCCGTGGCGACTCCCGTCACGTGCCAAGAGCCCTTCCCGAGGAGCAGATCCCTTTTCACATGATGGAGGGATCCCTTGCATGATTTCCATGCACCTTAGCCACTTTTGGTTTGAGTTTGATGATGGGGTGTGACAGGGTTTGAAACCTGTTTGTGGACCTACAGTCCGAATTTTGACCAAGTCCCAGAGTAACAAATCGTACAACTGAGTTTTGGACTCCGAGCCAGGATTTTGGCTAATTCCCTTAGTAAAAACCTGTAGTACTGGATCCGGTGGATATCATCCACCGGACGCCTCAGCAGGTTTCTGGGGCAAAATCCCCAAATGTTCTTTTGTTACTCGTTCCAGTCAAATTTTCACCAACAGAGGAGTCGTGATAGGCTCCCACAGCCGCCACACACATCCCAAATGTTGAAGTTTATATCTCCCTCATTACGTGTTTCATCCCGGTGAACGTTTTACCACCGGATTCAACAACTCGTAAAATTTCAGGGGTAATCCTCCATTTTGCAGTCCAATCCTTGAGCTGCTAGATCCAATTGCAAGGACTTTCCTTTATCTCACGGCTTGTCAGTGCCTCCCAGCGCCGCACTTGGGCATGCGGAGGGGCAATTTTTCAACAAGAGCCTGTAGCCACTCTTGTCCATGGCAACAATGAGGGGAGTATAGCTTCTAGAAATGCTGGAGAGGATGGTTACCATGAGAACGCGTTCCCTGAGAAGGTCCTCAATTGCAGCAAGCTGGTCAGCCAAACGTTTCACCATGTGGAGATAATCAATCATGGAGCCCAAATAATCCATCTTCACGGTGTGAAAGAGACAATGGAGCTACACGTTCATAAGGATTGAATTGGAAGCATATGTGGACTCAAGATTCTTCCAAACCTCTTTTGGGCTGAGGATGCTGCGAACAAGGAGTTCTTGCCGTTTGGTGACGTGGAGGTAGATGATAGTGAGGGCGTAGTCCTGCTTCTCGTGGTGGGTACTGGCCTCGGTAGCGGAGAGGGAGGTTTCAACAGAGTCAGCACCACTCACCTGGCTCAAGAGTCCGTTCTCTATCAGCACCATCCTCATGTTGTTGCTTCAGTTGGAGAAGTTCTTGCCTTTCAACTTGGCAATAATGACGTTGGCCACCGCACAAGCAGATGTTGCCATGTTGATTGCAATGTTGGCCCAGGAATGGCCTCTCTCACACACCAGCATGCAAAGGATTCCTCAAGGGTGAGGCAGGGCCTTGTTCTAGCTCTGATACCACTGATAGAATCTTAGGCAGCCCTCTCAGAGGTGATCAGGCTCACCAAGTGCCGCAAGGCAGGACCAATTGTATGTGAGAGACAAGTTGCAGGCTACAGAAACAAAAATACTGAAGCGTGTTAAGCTGTGCAGAGATTGCAAAACACTGGTTTGACTCCTGGATGAGAAAGTAAATTAGCAGACAATTCTGACAAGCCTAGGTGCACCTTGTTTGATGCAAGGAGATCGAAGAACCACTCTGTCAAAGTTCACATCCTACTACACTAGTGGGATGAGCTGCAGTCACACTCTCACACAAAAAAAGTACCATTCCTGTCATGTGAACAACAAATCATCTTCGTGTGGACCTTCCTTGAAGCTCCTTTAAACTCCTCCTGTGACCTTTCTACCTTGAAGGCCTCTCCAAGCTTCCCTGGCCAGTAATTCTGGCCATTATTTGTGCTGGTAGTGCATGAGCCGTCACTTGAACCAGACCCACTACCCCCAAACCTTAAAAATCCATATCTGCTTCAAACGGAATCCAAATCAATTTCTGTAAAGTGTTGCAGGAACGAGGAAGAGGGCAAGAGGCCGCCGGTTTATCCGGCAGATAACATTTTCTTTAACAATAATGATCCTGCGTGGGCCGCCTAACGGTGGCCTTAGTCGACTCATGTTGCACGCAACCACAATGACTGATCTTTGCCGCTATTTTATGTATGCAAAAGGAAAAGGATGTTTTAGGAAAACAATTAACATATACATACACATTTACACACATACAAACACACAAATACACAAACACACAAACACACACACACACACACACACACACACACACACACACACACACACACACACACACACACACACACACACACACACACACACACACACACACAAACACACACACACACACACACACACACACACACAC
>SZWC01016395.1:0-14381 GCA_023375785.1 Penium margaritaceum | reverse complement strand
CACACACACACACACACACACACACACACATACACACACACACACACACACGCACACAAAACAAACAAGAAATGAGAGATTCACTCACATGCTAACAGAATTTGGAGCTGGGAGACAATGGAGATCACGAAGATGAAGATTTAGCAAGTATTTCTTTCACCATGGTAAGATAGTAACACCACCCATTGTAGACGGACATGCCAGAGGAATTATGTGACCAAGGGTATCAGAAATATAGTTTTTTCCTTTGAGGAGGTATGTCCGTGAAGAGGTCTCATTGCTTTCCACTTGAATGTGCTTTGGGTGAATATCTTTGGTCTTCTAACCTAAGGTCTGCCATTTTTGGCTGTTCATACCACACATCATTGCTGATCCGTAGCCACAGTCTAGTGTGTTGCACTATTGGATGACACCATTATTCGGGAGAAAACGGTTTGAAAAGGAGAAAAATCCAGCCTCTTGCTCTTTGGTGAAGTTATTTGGCTTCTTCCAACATGTGGACAGGGAGGTAGAGCTTCTATTCCCACCCTGCGAAGAAGCTGTGGAAGAGATACCAACTAGCATCACTGTCGTTCTCCCATCCATAGAGGCTCTGATGTAGTGTTCAAGGAAGGATCATAGTCACATGATCCATTTTCAAATTGCAGATGCAGTCAGTAGATGCAGAAGGTTGAGATGGAAGGGAAAACGTACTTTTGGGAGGCCTTGGAGGAGAAAATGCATAGATTTTGGGGGTGGGGTCCAGCTGTGCTGCTCTTTGGTTGCAGTCTACTCCCATGGGTGTGGGGGCTGTCTCCACCTTTCTTCTGCTGATTTCCGCTTCCAGGTCCAGATGTGGCTTAGCCTGCCCCTTGGTTACTTGGAGATGAATGAGCTTCTCCCACCTGGAATCACCTGGAAGGCATGATCAGTCTGATATTCAGCGCCTTCTGGGCCTAAAGGTTGGTTTTGGAGGTTGCAAACAGTAGCTTGGGATGCATTTGGCTGATTCGGGCAAAATCTCTGGCACCTTGTTCAATGGGTGGTGGCCATGTGTTTTGAAAGGGGCTGGTGATGGAGGGTCTTGTAGAAACAGAATGGTTGGCTTGGTCAGCCCATGCTGTCAGCCTCTTTGCCCAGTGGCTATCTATTGCTGAGAGTTTGGCAGCAACTCAGCATCATGTGAGACTACTGCCTCTTGTGGGTGGGACTTGTTAGAATGCAGCATGAGTATCCCAGCCCTTCTGTGCACTGGACTTAGCCTATCAGCCATCTAGCTCTTTGTGAATAATGCTATAAGTATTCACTCAAGGAAGAGGTGGATCATTCTCCTCTTTGACCTCTTATCCATGCTTCATGATTCTTTGCTTTCTCGTTTTTTTGTCCTTCTTCCACCCTATTGTACCGTGGGTGGTGGTACTTCCATCCTTTATCACGTGCATGTGCTGGTTGGTAGCTGCATTCTCTTTTTATTAGCATGAATAAAGAGTGTTAAAAAACAACAAACAATTGCAAACAAATGATCAAATAAAGAACAAAACAGGACAAAATGAAACATGAAACACGTGGGTGTATTTTGCATTAGACAGAAGCATTTCCTCCTGAGATAAGGATGTAGAATTTGATACAAGACCTACACGACTCACATGAGGGTGAGCTTGAAATTATGGCCCAAATCATCAGGCCAGCTGTCTGATGTTTGATTCTAGATATGTCGATTTTTGAGAGATAAAAGACCACTAGTCAAAATGTACAACAGATGGAACTTCAAATTGCACCTGTGCAGAAAATCATAGAAGAGAATATCACTTCTGTGTTCAACCTGAGAGATTTTCACGTATTCCAGGTCCTCCAGGTACACGTGCTCTGTAGAAAGCAAGAACAAGGCTAAAATGATGGAATTTTGGGGAAGGACTAGGGTTCTTTACTCTGTCCCAGGATACACTGCTCTGAGTTATTTCATCACTGAAATACGGGTGATGTGTGCACGACTGCTGCCATTCAGCTTGTTGAAGTAAATCCATCTGCATGGAAACAAGGAAACAGAGCAGTGGGAAATGTGGAAGGTCATACCAGCCACATTTTAATAAACGTGCATAGCTACTTACAGGGGACTTGCAGCAATCCCAGCCTTCCCTCCCCAGCCTCCCTCAGTCATAGCCATTTTCCCTGTCAGCCTCACTCCTGTATAGCCACCCACCATCCCAGACTTTCTGCCCTACCCCACCCCCCCCCCCTCCCAACCTATATTCCACCTGTTACCCCAGTTGTTCACCCTCCCTCCCTACCAAGATCCCTCCCTCCTTGCCTTCTTCCCTCCCAGCCAATCTCCATTCCAGTGGCCCTTATTGGCCTGAGGGTGAGTGTGCACCCTGGAGGGTCCCTAGCAGTGGCTGCTTCACACCACCAACTGTTTTTGGAGAGACTGAAACTGTGGAGGCAACTGGTTTCAAGGATGGCAGACAAGTGGTCAAAGAGTGAGGCAATAGTTTTGGCCTCAATTGACCGGGAATGAACACTTGATCAAGGCCCACAAGCAGTGGCATTTTATAGCCACTGGTCTAAGATTTCCAGAACACCAAAGCATGCCAAATTTGGAGCTTCCTAGCAGATTCTATGGCTTCTAGAGTAGCCCTTGGTAGGCTGTCCTTTTTCCACCTACTAAGGCATCCCTTCCCTCCTCTAGAAGCTTCTGCCCCTTCCTAGATTCCTCAGCTTGCTTCTAGTAGGAGGGAAGGTGTCCAGAAGACCAAGACACCTCTAGATGCCTTGTAGGACAAGTCACCCCTTCTAGAAGGTGTGCCACCTTCCTGGATCCTCACCTGGCCTTCTAGAAACTTTAAGAGGAACTCTAGAGGTTGAGCTAGCTTCCTGGCATCTATTTTCCACCTCCCTTGAGGCAGGGCAGAATTTCATCTTGTGGGACTTGAAGCCGGGCCCCTGCCTCTAGAGGTGGACCCCATTAACCACTAAGCCACTAAGGCTTGTCTTTTTGGTGTTCCTTTTTGGAGTCACTCCTGCCATGGTGAGGAGCATTACTCCAACAATCTCCCCCTTGCGCATCACCCATGGCAGTCATCCATACTGAGCCTGCAGCTGAGGAGCCTTTCTCCTCATAGGAGGCGAGCTTGTGTTTTATTTCTCCCTCCCACTCAGCCCCATCCTTCTTGTGCAGTGCCTCCTTGAGGCTCCTCTTGCGCGAAGAAGACTTGTGCGAACCCAGTCCAGATGCCCTTGTCGGCATCGTACCTTTTAGTCTTTCTTCGCACATGGCTGCTCGTGCGGGGCTGTTGAAGCGGTTGTTCTTGTTGCTGTCCCCTTTCGGCGCCATCCTCTAAAAGCGCCTGCTCCCCCTCTCTTGGAGACCTTGGAGACATCGGTCTACTCCCCGCCTCCACGTCCATCTCCGGTGCTTCGGATTCTTCATCCAAACTGGCCGGAATAAAGTCTGTCGCTCGCCCATCCCTCAGGCGATGCTCTCCGGTTGGTGGTGATGCGAGGATGTGACCCTGATTCACGTCCTCCGGCGTCTCCCCTCAAGGAGTGGCATCCATTCCCCCCTCTTGGAGATACCTGCCTCCTTGTCTGTCCAACGGCTTTTCTCGTCGAACATGACGTCGCGACTCCGCACAATCTGCTGCCTCCTTGGGTCAAAGAGCCGGTACGCCTTGCTTTCGCTCTCATATCCAAGGAAAATACACTGGCGGGTATGCGGGTCCAGCTTGCTCCGTCCCTCACGTGCCTCCACCATTGCATGTGCAACACAACCAAACGTGCGGAGGTGACCCTCCGCCGGCTTCCTCCCACTCCACACCTCTTGTGGCATCTTCCACGCCTTGCTCTCCTTGTCCTTCAACGGCTTGGTCGGCATGAGATTCATGATGTACGCTGCTGTCCTTGCGGCCTCTGCCCAATACCATTGTGTAAGGCCGGTGTCGCTCAACATGGATCGCACCATGTTAAAGATTGTGCGATTCGCTCTCTCTGTAACGCCATTCTGTTGTGGGGAGTGTGGAGTTGTTTTCTGCCACTCAATCCCCTTGCTCTTCATCCACCCAAGGCACCCCGCATATTCACCGCCGTTGTCACTCCCGAAGGCCTTCACCTTCAACTCTGTTTGCCGCTCCACATCAGCCACAAACTCCTGCATGCACGCAAGGACCTCACTCTTCCGCTTCATTGGGTAGAGGTAGAGTTTCTGGCTGTGGTCATCGGTGAAGGTGAGGAAGTAGCGAGCTCCGCCGATGGAGCTCTCAAGCGGTCCACACACATCTGTGTTTACCACGGCCAGTTTTGCCAATGCACGCGTCCCCTTGGTGACGAACGGCTGCCGAGTTGATTTGCCAATGATGCATGGCTCACACACGGTCTCCTTGGTTCCATCAAGGCTGCTGATTTGGAGACCCCGCACCACTTCCCTCTTAGCCATCTCCTTCACGGTCGATGGAGAAATGTGGCAGAGTCGGTGATGCCATAGGTGCAGGTCTCCTCCATCCTTTGTTGCAAGATTGGCAGCGTTGGACCCCACCCGGCTGCTGAGGATCTTCGCGCGTAGCAGGTACAAGTCGTCCTCCCTCTTGGCACGCGCCATCACCTCACCTTTTCCCTCCTTGCAAATGACGGCCTCCTTCTTTGTGAAGAGCACCTCAAGTCCCTTGTCGGTAAGTCGGCTGACGGAGAGCAGGTTTGCCCCGAAGTTGGGCATATGCAGCACATCGTAGATTGTGCTCGTGACAGGTTTGCCATCCACAATTGACTCAATGCGGACGTTACCCTCACCGGTGGCCACCTCTGTTTTTTCCATTGGCCACTGTCATGCGTCTCTCCGAGGCGCCGTAGGTGACAAATGCCGCCCTGTTGCATTGCGTGTGGCGGCCTGATCCGGAGTCGATGACGGCAACTCCCGGATCCTTCAAGTTGGTGGAGTTGTACGCCATAAGGGCATGCTCATCTTTCTTCCCGCCCCGCTGCGACCGATCTATTTTCTTCTGGGGACAGTTGCGTGCGTAGTGGCCCTCCTTGCCGCAGTTGAAGCAGTCCCCCTTATTGTCACCCTTCTTGGTGCCCTGTTTGGCACCCTTCCACTTGTCACCTCGGCCTCCACTTTGAGGATGAACCGTGTGAGCTGAACTTGATGCCACTGCACTGTCTCGACCGCCACGTCACATCCAATCATTGCGCACGTACTCAGCAACCTTCGGGTACTTCAGCTCGTTAGAATGCCAGCCACCAAGGACTGTGATCCTGGGACTCCAACTGTCTGGCAAGCCCAGAAGGAGGATCATAGCTTGCAACTGAGAGTCAACCTCCCAACCCGTGGCCACGCACTCAACTGCGAGCGACTTAATCTGCTGCATGATCTCCATGATGTTGTTGCCTTCGTTGGCTCGGAGGGTGACGAGCCGTTTGAAGGTGAAGAGCTGATTGGCAAGGTTGCTTGACTGGTAGATGGAGTTTTGACCATGCGTCTGCGGCCATGGTGTATCCTTGGATGTGCCCAAGTTGTGGTGGGCATAACGCGGACACAAGGAGTGCTAACGCCTTTTTGTTGCGCTTCTTGTATGCCTCCTTCACCTTAGCCGTTGCAGTCTCCGGCGAAGCAGTCTCATCGCGTTTTACGAGCTCAAGCAGTCCCTTGTCATCGAGGAAGACCTCAAACTGCCACCTCCACAAGGCAAAGCCTGTCCCATCAAACTTAAGGACTGCGCGGCTGTTCTCTTGCTCGCTGGTTGCCATGTCTTGCTGCTGGAAGCGTGAAATCAAGCTGGCTTTGAACCCCTTAGAGGCGTGGGCCCATAACCTTTTGTTGGCCTGAGGGTGAATGTGCACCCTGGATGGTCCCTAGCAGTGGTTGTTTCACACCACCAACTGTTTTTGGAGAGACTGAAACTGTGGAGGCAACTGGTTTCAAGGATGGCAGACAACTGGTCAGAGAGTGAGGCAATAGTTTTGGACTCAATTGACTGGAAATGAACACTTGATCAAGGCCCACAAGCAGTGGAATTTTATAGCCACTGATCTAAGTTTTCTAGAACACCAAAGCATGCCAGATTTGGAGCTTCCTAGCAGATTCTATGGCTTCTAGAGTAGCCCTTGGTAGGCTGTCCTTTTCCCACATAGGAAGGCATCCCTTCCCTCCTCTAGAAGCTTCTGCCCCTTCCTACATTCCTCAGCTTGCTTCTAGTAGGAGGGAAGGTGTCCAGAAGACCAAGACACCTCTAGATGCCTTGTAGGACAAGTCACCACTTCTAGAAGGTGTGCCACCTTCCTGGACCCTCACCTAGCCTTCTAGAAACTTTAAGAGGAACTCTAGAGGTTGAGCTAGCTTCCTAGCATCTATTTTCCACCTCCCTTAAGGCAGGGCAGAATGTCATCTTGTGGGACTTGAACCCCGGCCCCTGCCTCTAGAGGTGGACCCCATTCACCACTAAGCCACTAAGGCTTGTCTTTTTGGTGTTCCGTTTTGGAGTCACTCTTGTCATGGTGAGGAGCATTACTCCAACAGCCCTACCTCCCAGAATCCTTCTATCCTTCTCATGATTCTTCCCTTCCATCCTACCTCCCTCTCTGCCTCCCTATTTCCAGACCCTCTCCCTCTAGCTGAATCTGTCCCAACCTTTCTCCCTGCCAAATTCCTCCTCTCTGACCTCCCTCCCTCTTGACCTCTCCAATCCTCTTTTTTTGCAATAATTCTCCCTCCCATCCTCCATTCATCCATCCTGCCTTCCCACCCAGCCTACCTTCCTCCCAGACTCCCTACCTACTTGCCATTCTACCTCCCAGTACCTCTCCATCCATCCCTCCCTGCCTCTCTCCCTGCAATCCTTTTCCCTTTTTTCTCTTTTCTTTTCTTAGTGAATAGATGTTGCAATAGGAAGAATAGATGTTGCCATGGACCGGCACATGCACATTGTAGACAGGGGTAATGCCGCCTCCCATGGAACAAAAGGATGGGAAAAAAGGTCCAAGAACAAGAGTGAGATGCTAAGAATTTCAAGGAAATCTCCTCCCCCTCCAAATGAAGGAGAAAACGATTTGAGTTTCCAAGCTCAGACAAAGCAATGGGGCCCAAGGGCCACAGCCTCAGCAGCAGGGCAGGCTGGTCTGTGCCCACCAGCAAATCCAAACCCCCCTTGCCACAGGCCAAAGTCTCAGGTCACTCCGTACTACAGCATAATCCAATCAATGGAGAGGCGCTGCACAAACATGGCCTCCATCCTCACCAACCTCCCTGGCTCATCTGCTGCACTTGGTCAACCCCATCCCTTCTCCAGAGACAAGGCAGCAAGATGGTGGATGAAATGCCAACATTTGATTCACAAACTGCCAAAAGTCTCCCATTCCACCATCCACAACCTCCAACCCTGCATCAGACCAAGGGTGGCCTTGTAATTCTCCTTCAAGGCCTCCACCATCAGCAGAGCCCAGCCCTTAACCCTTACCTTTTCCAACTGCGCATCCCATGTGGTAACATCCACCACCCATATCGTGCTCTGTGCCAAGTGAACAACAAAGAGGTCTGGAAAGAGCCCCCCAGCAACTTGTTCTCTGGAAAACACCCCTCCAACTCATCACAGATGGCTTGATGGATCTAGATGATTGGCTCCAACCCTGCCTGTCCCATGACTTCCACTTGCAGTATACCGTAGGTACCATGATGGATGAGGTACCCAGGAGCAAACCAACCAGGGACGACTCTGGAGGTGGGAGCAAGCTGAAGCCAATAACAGACATTCTCTGGCACCTGTAGGACTCACCTGCAGCTAGAGGGCGCCCCCCCCTGGATCTCACCAGCCAAAATCTCTGAATAATCTTGTCACAAGCCTCTGGGAACAGTACTTTGCCCAAAGTTTCCACCTCTTCCAACCACTGAAGGTGCTGAAACTGAAAAAGGACTGTCTGAGTCTCTGATAAAGACCACGCTCTGAGAACTATCAGGGTGCCTCGAGAGGGAGAAGGTTGGCAACAATGGAAGCTGGTAGATACTCCACTGCTTCCTCCCAGAGAGGTCTTGAGAACTCCATCTCAAACCCCTGCAACACACTCAGCCAATCTGCATGAGGTAGCAGTGCGTGTACCAAGAATTTGGCCTGAGGAACATTGCATAGGCAGAGAATCGTCATTGCTGAATGGGGATCCACCAACCACGAAAACAAACATAGCTCCCTGGTTTGCTCCAATAACCACTTCTCCCCTTTCCATGCCATCAAGGACCAATGAAATCCCTAAACATGTGTCAAGAAAGGTTCCCACCATCCTTCACCAGAGCAAAGACACATTTCTCCTTGGAAGTTTTCCATTAGACAAGAACAAAATCTATGCCACCACGTACCAGAACAACCACGTTGTATACACCTTACTTTATGGCACAAAAATGTGGATATAAATGCCAGCTAAACACCAACCTACTTAATCCCACATAGATTTGAGGGTGTCAACGCAGTCAGCACCCCTGTACCCCAACCTAGTAGCATAACCTCCTCATCAGAGTGTGGGTCACGAGCATCCCCATGCGTGATGATAAAAAGCCAAATCTCCATGCACTGGCTGCGGATGGCAACAATGGACACCTCCTGTGCCAATGCGGCCACAGCCCGCTGGGCTCAACACTCAAATGCCTCAGCCAAGCAGATTTTCTGGTGCCAGGATAATACTTGTTAAGAAGGCAAGGAAGACCCAGTACTGGTTCCCCATGCCTCCCAGGGTCTCCCACTCCAGTGGATGCATGAAGTAGCCACCGGAGTTATGGAATGGCATTCGGAATCATCTATTCCAAATTGGCATCAAAGACACTAGAAACATCGTTATGGTATCTTTGATAAATTTATCAAAGATAATAGAAACAAATATTGACCAAGAAACCTAAACAGTGACATTTTATAGCCACTGACCCAAGATCTCCAAAACACCAAAGCATGCCATGTTTGAAGTTTCCTAGCAGCTTCCATTGCTTTTAGAGTGTCCCCTGGTAAGATGTTCTCGTTTCATACCTAGCAAGGAACCTTTTGCCGCCTCCAAATAGTGCCCCCCCAGACATAAAATCTATTGATTATGGCTTTTTTGCAACTCTCTTAACTATCTATCTTCTTCATTTAACAACATTGTTCTCCAACCAACATTTTGGAAAGACATCCACTACTATTCCTGCCCATAACTTGCCAGCCTGTTGGGCCGGGCTTAACACTTTGGCTTGTCTCATGCTTAATCACTCAACCTCCCCTCCCAAAAGATACCTTAGACCATGGTCAAGCTCATCTCATTGTTACGCATGCCATTGTGAAGGTAGTGGTGACTTGCCTTGTGCAGGCCATAGGGCTCTTCAAATCTTCTCAGGGTTTGTGGTCACACCGTCTTACGACCCAGACCTCAAGCACATCGCTCCCTCCATCAACTTTAACCCAAGTTCTTCATCACATCCAATGTCTCCTTTTCTACACAGTGCTGCATAAACTTCCATGAGAGGCACCTTTCCGATGCACAGAAAGCCTTTAAGTAGAGAGACGCTGCAGAAACTCTGCATGCCTCAAAATCCCATGCACTGTTGCAAAACTCTATAGCAAGCCCCTCTCGACTCCCACAGTCAAGAGAGTCTTCAGTGACCCCAACATTGCATTTATCAGCAACGGCCAGTTCTCTCAAGAGTACTCTTGTGTCCTCCAGAATTGGGTCCTCTTCTCTTTCCCTGTGTGCAACAACCGCTTCATGGTATCATACCGCCGCTCCACCACCTTGGCCCAATGTCAAATAAAACAGACCCTTGATTCACAATATCATGGTAGGACACAGTTTACATGGCACAGCGCTCCGCAAGTCACAAAGGCCACAGGTTATTCCACTGGGCATAGATGTTCTCCGCAATTTTGGCACTTGACCGGTAGTTGGGGCTCTTGCTGACGCGGGCCAGAGAGGGGTGTAAGTTCAGCAGGTGAGGCAGTACTCTATGGGGACTCTTCCATCTCTCCTACTACCCACGCCGGAGGTGTTGGGATCAGTTCAGGTATTGGTTTCTACGGGCAGGATAGTCCCACTCCTGCTTCTGTGTCCTTTCTTTCTTCTTGCTGTTTCTTGGCTCCTTGCTTGACCACTTATGCAATCTGTTCCTGATTCCTGGCCTTTTTCTCCTCTTCTTTGTTTCTGTTCATATACTCCTCTGACAAGCTATAGCAACTTCAGCATATTCCCAATCCAGAAACCGGTGCGAATTTTCCACAGTTGAAGACTGGCTTTCCCACTCTGCGGCTCTGGTCCTGGTTTTCATGATCATAGAGTTCCATGTTGCACTTTGGGAAGCACTGCGGGACCCTTCAATATTTCTCATATGCTCATCCATCCAGCTCTCCTGTAGATCCACCAAAATCTCTGCACAGGCATTTTTCCTGCCTCTGTTTCTCATTTTTCCTCAGCCATCCCACATGTTATAGGTATCCTGGGTGGAAATCCTGTCCCAGATCCACCGCTTCATCCATCTGCACTCCTTCCTTTCCTTCCTATTTCTCTGAAGTAAGTCCGAATCCATCATCTGACTGTTCCTCGCTTCCGCCAGCTGCTTCCGTTCTCTTGAACAAGCCCTCCATCTTCATCTTGACACCTTTTTTTTATACTTGTTTACTCTCTCTCCTCCTTCTTCCTCATCGTACTCCTATTTAGAATCCTCCCCATTATCACTCTTGGTCTCCCAAGAATTGCCAACTCTTTGTTGTTGATGCGTTGGCAGTCTTGATAGTCACTTCATTCCTTCCCCCCTTCCATGGTTTACAATTCATTGCAGATTGAACTGGTTACTTTCCCAACCCCGCTCAAAAATACCTCCTGCCAAGCTGCACGTTTTTCATAGAACCTGCAGACTTACTCTCTGAGTGCTTCTGCTTTTCTCTATGCAAGAGGATGCATTCGTGATGCTTGCACTCAGACCATGAAGTAGACTCCTTCTTCTTGTTGTATTCCCTCTTCCCTCCTACTCCAGATTCTCCTTGTTTTAGCTTCATCCTCTTCCTTTTCCTCCATAATGTCCTTCTTCTCTGTGTTTTCCCCATCCTTTGCACGCACAAGCCTCTTCTTTTCTGCTTCAATATCCCTCCATCTTACTACAAGGAGTCCCTGCATGGTCCATCCTTCCACCACAACATCATCTTGCAGCATTTTCCCTGTGACGAGAATGTGATTGTGCCATGAGTTTGGGAGCAGTAAATGAAGCATGGTTAATCAAGGGTGTTCTATACACAGCATATTCAGCGTATTAGGTACCTACTCTAAGGAAATTTCCATAAATTTGTCTAGAGTGGTAGTCATATTTTCTAATCATGTACTTTCTCCCTCAAGAGTCAAATCTACGCTCACATTCTCTGTGTTCCTGCATTTGCTTCCATGCTTTCTGTCTATGTAGCCTGCAACTCCCTCTCACAAACAGTTGGTCCTTCCTAGGCGGCTCTTAAATAACTTGATCACCTCCCTGAGGTCTACCCCAGTTTCATCAGTGATATGAGGGCTAGAACAAGGCTATGCCTCATCCTTGAGGTATTCCTTGCATCATGTTCTGTGATCTAGTCGTTTGGGGGCCAAACGTTGCAATACCATAGCGACATCCGCTTCGGTGGTGGCCGCTATCAACATAGCCAAGTTCAAAGGCAAGAAATTCTTCAACAGGAGCCACAACATGAAAACTGTGCTAATGGGTAAGGGTCATGGGAGCAAGGTAGATGAGAAGGATATGGAACCAACAAAAGGCTCCCTATCTTCTGGCAAGGCCCGTACCTACTGCTAGAAGCGTGACCGTGCCCTGGCCACCATCTATCTCCACCTCACCAAACGCTAGCAAATCTTCGTCCGTAGCATCCCAATGCCAAAGTAGGTTTGGAAAATGCTTGATTCTACGTATGGTTTCTATTCAATCATCAGTGATATGCAGCTACTTTATCGCTTTCAGCCTATGAACATGGATGAGTCTGGATTCATCGTTGACTACATCAACATGGTAAACTCTTTCGCCAACCAGCTTGCTGCAATTAAGGACCCTGTCAAGGATGTGTGCTCATTCTGACCATCCTCTCTGGCCTTCTGAAAATCTTTAATCCCCTAGTTGTTGCCTTCGACCAGCGTGGAAACAAGCTCTCCCTTAGTTATGTAGAGGAGAGCCTGCTGTTTGAGGAGGAGAGTTGCAAGGGAAGCGGACTGGACATTTCTCTCACCACCAACTCTGGTGACGGGGGTGGTACTGCATCATGCAAGGGTAATGGTGGAGGAGAGAAGAAGAAGGGGAACTTCCACCACTACAAGAATCTAGGCCATTGGGTGCGTAAATACCGGAAGAATAAGGCGGACCTTGCGGCTGGAGTGAGAGCAGGAAAGCAGTATGAAGATGCCATAAATACAACAGATTGGGAAAGTTGATTCGTGACCACCATCCGATTCCTGCACGTCTCTGAAAATGCCACGTTGCTCAGGATCATCAACTTGTGAGCCATATGGCACGTGATGTGTTGTTGAGAGTGGTTTGTGGTCTACACCGCCATTGAACCTCCTCGGGTGTGCGTGGGGAACAACCATGTGCAAATTGCCGTTGGGAGGGTGACATTGTGTTTTGTGCTTCCGTTGAGGGCAAGCACATGGAACGTCGTGTGAAGGGGGTGCTTCATGTTTTGGGGCTGGCAGAAAACCTCCTCTATGTTTCCTCTCTCATCTCCAAAGGCATGCATGTTTTCTTTGAAAATGGTAGCTGCACCATCTCTTTCCGTGCAGGCCGTGTGCATGCTAAAGCGGGACAAGGAGGACAGTCTTTACCTTCTCTACTTGGCTTTGAAGACGAAAGCTAACTCAACATTGGCGGAGAGAAATGGAAAACACAACATTGGCCTGTGGCATCGCCGGCTTGTTGACCTTGGCTTTGGCGCCGTCATCTCCATGCAGCAGATGGTCCACAGCGTGGAGCTCAAGGGGGTACAGCAACCTAGTGCATTAACATGTGAGAGCTGTAGACGGTTGAAGGTGCCTCGCACTGACATTGGAGGAGAGTAAATCTCCAACAACTTCTGAAATTACCTCAAGCGTCATGGGATCCTACACAAGGTCACTCCACTTGGCACACCGCAGCTGAAAAGCATGGCTGAACACGGAAATCACACACTCATGGAGCATCTTTGCAGCATGCTCCAAGACGTGGAGCTCCCGCTAACCTTTCGGGCAGAAGCATTCAACACTGTAGTGTACCTGAAAAACCGGGGTCACACACACGCCATGCCATTGATAACACATGAGGAGGCACGGATGGGATGCAAGCCAACACTGCCACACCTGAAATTCTTTGGGTGTGGCAAATTCCTGCATGTACCTGCCAGCAACCGGAACAAGCTAGACGCAGAGTCGGCCAAGGCCGCCTTCCTCCGCTATGATACCATGGGATACCGCCTCTACAACCTTGCAAGATCATTTACAGGCGTGAAGGGCTAACGTGACGTGAGCCCTTCATGTCCTCTTTCAAGAGGACATGAAGGGCTCAATTTGGAATCCTATGTCCGCTCGCGCACTTGCTCCCGCACTTGCACCTGAAGTGGGAGAAGAACTGGTAGGAGAAGAAGGTGATACAAAAGATGGCGGTGATAGTAGTAATCACAAGGAGGTGGATGAAGCTGAGGAGGAGAAGAGGCCAGCAGAAAAAGCTGGAAAGGAGAAGGAGCCAATAGTAGAACAATGCACAGAAGCTTCCACTGAGTTGTGCATGCCTCCAGAGAGGTACAGAGGATAGTGAAGAGCAGCTGAGGCAGTCCGAGAGGCTCGCCAAGAAGCAGCCAAAGCAAGGGGAGCGATTGAACCTTTCCTCCGCTCCACCACCAACAGACTCCTATGACATCGAGCTCCTCTTCCTCACCATCCCCAATGACCCAGCCACCTTGAATGAAGCCATGCGCAGTGGCAAGTGATAGATTGGTGTGCCGTAGCACATGAGGAGTATGGTGCGCTCATGAAGAATTGCACCTGGACCATTGAGGAAGCTCCACTTGGCAGCCAGGTGATTGGGTGCTGGCGGATCTTCAGGCCCAAGCGTGGTGCTCATGGAAAGGTGCTTAGGTACAAAGCCTGCTGGTTGCAAAAGCATATGCACAGACTGGGGGTGTGGATTACAATGAGACAAAACTGGCAAGCTGTGATGCGTATCGTCTGCTAAGTTAAAAAGACACAGCATGTTGGACTTCAGTCTGGAGGTCTTGAAGGATCAGACTTGTTGCAACTCACATGCTACAACGACGATGCCTCGGGAGGGCAGATGGACAACATGATGTCCACCTCAGGCTTTGTCTACCTTATCAATGGTGGTACGGTCTCATGGGCTAGTAAGAAACAAGATTCTCTCTCTCTCTCTCTCTCTCTCTCTCTCTCTCTCTCTCTCTCTCTCTCTCTCTCTCTCTCTC
>SZWC01016394.1:25209-65090 GCA_023375785.1 Penium margaritaceum | reverse complement strand
AGATATAGATATAGATATAGATATAGATATAGATATAGATATAGATATAGATATATATATAGATATAGATATAGATATAGATATAGATATACATATAGATATAGATATAGATATAAATATAGATATAAATATGTATTGATATAGATATAGAGATAGATATATATATATATGGATATAGATATACGTACAAGTCCATGGAGAGGATAACATCATTGTTTCACATTCTTTAGAACTCATACATTGTTTGGCTCTTAAAGAAGAAGATGTGTTCACACTGCCGCTTTACATGAAGTGATAACAAGAGAGGTGCCTAGGCCCCTTGTTGATAGGATATCACGAGTAAGCTAAATATTAGCCCGAGGGCCTGTGTTGTTATTCTATCAATAGACCTCGTGTCAAGATGGTACCCTCAAGGGCAACTTGTTCCTCCCACTACTATATAATTGTCGTACTTAGCACTTGCAAATATGGCTCCATAATGTTGTGGTCACGTACTCAACCCTTGGGAGCCATTATCGAGAGTGCCATCAAGTGAGTATCTTGCCTAATGGTCGAGATGCTCATTCACAAGTCGTGTGTGTACATTGAATTCATGGTGTTAAAGAATGGGGTGCAACTTGTAATGGCATCACGTTCCAAGAAAATCAAGAAGTGATGGATGTACAAACCCCTTTACCATGTAGAGTGTTGATTTTGTGAGACAAGCAGCAAGGGCTAGGACCCTTGCTGGTAGGATCTTTGGGTGATCAGCAGTGTAGCATCTACAATAGCAGGGCAAGGGTTGGGAATCTGGACTGAAATCTTGATTTATACAAAGTACTAGTATGGTACATGGAAAATCCTAGTCAAGCTAGGCTAGCACAGATCCTGACCCACAGAGGGGTAACGCCTTGCTAGGCCCTACAGGCCGTCGTGGCAAGGGTCTGGGCGCAGTCTTCAGGTTGAATGGCCTCCAGGGCAGCCTCCACCTAGGCTCGCAGGCCTTGCCAGGCTTGTAGGGGCCTTGGAGGGATCTCCAACAAAGTCTTGGTCAGAAGCTCTAGAGTCTGAGTCTTGAGCAGGGCAGATGTATGATAGCGTGCTGAGATGAATCTGAGCTGAGAGGAGATTCCCCTTTTATACTTGAGGTCCAGGCAAGTTGACCACCTGAAGGAGAAGCTTCCTTCAGGTGGTTCAGGTCAGCTGCCCCTTGTGCCCTAAAAGGGGGAAGCTTCCTTTGGGAGAATTTTCTTGTAGTAAAGACTTGTTACTAGCACCTGAACAGGATCAGGAGGAAGATTCCTCCTTGAGGAAGCTTCGGCAGGTGTTCAGGTGTAGCTTCCCCAGGACGTTGCTTGTCCTTCAAGCCAATCTGTGTTGACCATTGATCCCACCATGCTGCTGCATCGGGGCCGCCAATCAGGTGTCTCATGAAGCTTGCCTTTAACTGGCTCATGCCGATTGACTGGCCCAGGCTCCTCGCATGAGGATGCTGATCTAGTGTAGTTTTGATGTTCAGGGTGCAGGCCGCCTGCCCAATCAGTTGCGATGTTCCCTGACCAGGGTCGCTACGCAGTGCTGCGCAACGAGTAGCTCCCCTCCTTCCCATCGCTAGCTAGGGGCATGCGCAACCCCCTTGCACATGCCAGCACTCTTACAATACACTCCAAGCCCTTTAGGAACCCTCAGGGCTGGTTGCCACGATTTATCTGGCCCGTCTCGGTGAATATTCCCAGTAGGTCATGAACCCGGGAATTTACAGAAAAATTCGTATCTTTCCGTACAAAGCTCCGATTTTTGTGCCATCTGCGCCTACTCGGAGCTTAACACCAGCATAGTAATTGCACCACTCAACATAGAGCAGAAGGAGACTCAAGTGGAAGGTATCATGGATACGTATGGCAGGTAGGAGGACAAAGCGAAGGCCACGATTCTAAACTTATGTGCTATCATAAAGGGATCTAGCCACCTCGACAACATCTTTTGTGTAACGTTTTCGAACTACAAGTTCTTTGTGCAGAAAAGCAGATAACCGCGTATTGAGATTATGAACTTACGACACCTCTTGGTGGAAAATGTTTTTTGGTGCTATTCAGCCAAATACAAGTGACCTTTAGCGTTCCCCCACAAATCATCCATGTGTTTGTCAAAGGCTTTGGCAGAGGTCACCTAATCACAACCACTCATACACTTTGCCATTATAGCGGGTACCAATAGATCCCGATTGTGGTTGAGGAAGAATGATGTAAAGCGGGTCAATTCATTTACCACATTGTTTATGGTAAACATAGATGGGGCCATGTAGTCATCATTTTTCACTAGTATTAGGTCGATGTTCATGAGGAGGATCTTCCTGATTGTGTAAGTCATGTGTTTTTTTGTTTAATAGTCTAGGGCTAAAATACAAAGGAAATTCTTTGTCATTTTCAATCAGTTCTTCTAATACAAGCCAAAACTGGCTATTGAAGTGTGGATCACACTTAGTGATGATATAGATAGAAATGTCGTGGTACTTGATGATGCCTTTGTAGAAAAAACCTCATAGTCTGTCCCATTTAGACGCGTGTTTTTCTTAACATGAAATAGGCCATTTCCATTACCATGTGCACAACAAAAGATATAATATGTTGTCCTTCAAGTGCCTTCTTTGAAGTCGTTATGAGAAGGCATACCATGAATAAAATTCTATAGTTCTTGATTTCATTACTCCAACCTGACCACCAATGGTGCAAAGCCAGAGCATGTCTTGTCCTCTTTGATAAAATGTGGCATGAGGAAGGGGGGTTATGAAACTCGAACGTGATCCGTTGTCATAAGTTGTTGACACCAGGGACCACCACATGCTTGCCATGCTAGTATCATTCTATAGCCTCCACGAGGCTATGGAGTTCAATGTTATTTGGCTCCGAGAACCAAGGGCCTGTAGTGTAGCCCATGTGAGTGCATTTCTTACTTGGTTTTATGCTCACCAATGGTCTTGTGGGTGGGCGGAATGGGTTTGTGTGCAATGTTGTTTCCACCACAATAGCAGCAAAGTGTGAGTTTGTGATGTGGTTACTGCTGAGCATGATACTCATGTGTAAGGGAGTCGGGCTGAATGGGTCAGGCATGTCTCTCGCATTGGTTTGATTCGCAAATTGAATGTGAAGCAACACTAGAATTGCTCCATCACGCTTGTCATTTTGAAATGTTTGATTGCATTTGGAAGTACATGAGATGGTTGTGGTGTTTTGCCACTGTACTTTGTCCCTCTGCATCCTCAAGGTAAGAGTGGCATGATTTGAAATCATGGATGATTGCAAGTAACTCTTGATCCCTTGTGGTATTAATCATCTCTACATCTAACAGCTTGTGTCTTTTATAGGCAAGTGGGTGGCTCTGTTACATGAGCACTACTCTCATCCTCATAATTGATCCAAGAAAGCATACCTCAAACGTCATCTGTGGATGTGGGTGTGTACATACGAAAGTCGCGATAATCATCACCTTACGGCTTCAAAAGCATTATTGCATCTAAATGACGAAACACATGTGCTTTCCTTCCTATCCAAGACACTGAGATGACTTACTAATGTGGAGTAATTTCTCATAAAAAGCTAGAAGTAATTTGAAATGTCCAAAAAAGAGCGGAGCTGACCCCCAGCATTGGGTTAATGCTAATATTCACAAAATATACCTTGCAAGGGTCCATCTAGATCCCTGCGTTCATGATGACTTGGTCAAGATACTCCAATGTTGGCTTTGTAAACGTGCACGTTCTTCATTTGACAAAGAAGTAGTTCTTATGATGATTATCAAGCACCATTCTATGGTTTTTCTTGTGTCCTTCGTGGTTATAGGAGGAAATGTGCGTATTGTCAATATACATTAGGATCGAGTTGCGGATGTTTTCATGAACATGTTGTTCATCATTGCTTGAAAATGTTTTAGTGTGTTTGACAGTCCAAACTAGAGGACATTGAGTTGGTTGTGTCCAAGATGAGTTGTAAATGCCGTTTTTAGAACATCCTACTTTGTGATCTAGATTTGATGGTAGCTTTACAATGGATCAAGATACATGAAGAATTTTACTTCTTGTAGCTCTTAAAATATATCCTTATTAGGGGGGGCTAGTAGTGGTATTTTTGTATGAATTTGTTGGATGCTCAATAGTCTATGCACATTCTAGACCATTGTATTTCTTGTTTTAAAGGGAAATTGTTTTATTTAATAAATCCAGTACAAAGGTACTCTCAAATTTTCACTTCATCTTCTCGGTGTTGTAATCGGCTCAACCATTCTTCAAGGTTGTAGTTCATCTTGTAGTGCCTTGAAACCGGCTAAGAATGACAATAGTATGCTTGTAACCCCTTAGGGCAACTCACGTTCCACCTTGTCATCCATTTACATTAGTGTTACAAGAGAAAAGGAGCATCCTTGTCAAAGTTGTCTTTTCATTTAGAGTATATTGAGGCTTGATGGAGGTTTTTTTCCAAGTCGTTATATTTGAGGGATGGCAGACATTATGCCAATTCTCCTTCCACTGGTGATCTATACTTTCTTCAGATTGAAGCACATAGGTGCCTTGTGGTTTACAAGCCATTGGTTTCCGAGAAGAGCTTTGAACAGATCAATGACATTGAGCACTGTGAGGTGAATATTGATCAAGAAGACCGGCACTTTGAGCCATGCCACATATTCAACAAGGACCAACACTTCCACCTTTTATGGATGACCATAATTCCAGTACGAGATGTGTACTTCAAATGGCATGTGCTGCAAATGCACTACTCATGAGCAAGTCATGCGCCACCAAATCCCCGAAATTTGTGTTGGGGCGCAAATCAGTTTTCCATAAAATTTCAGGGTCATGGACGCTTTAGAATTACATATGAAGCAACTCTATGAGGGATTTTCCTGAAGGTGGGAGATGCGATAGGAATTAGTTCTTCTGTGGATATAAAATGTGCCATCGAACTATTTTGACAGATGAGAACCCTTGATGAACGTGCACCAACTTCCATCCTTTGAATGTTGACTTGTATGCTCTAGATGCACATGTGTGGCAAAGATTATTGATGTTATATAGTTTTTTCTGTGAGCCTTATCTGTAGCTTGTATTACATGTGTCCAACTTTATATAGCAAGTAAAATTAGGTTTATGGGATTTTGAATAATTTCTTTTGTCATGTATGAGAGTGTGCATGAGCTACCATGGTCGAGGGACATCTGATTCACAAATGGCACATAACGAGTTCAGATGTGTTGTGCCAGCTTAAACTCAATGCTTTGATGTCATCATAAAAAACATGAACATCCTGATCTCATCATTCTCATGACGTATAAGAGTCGTAGAAAACCGTACATTGAAAGGTAATAGGGATCGTGAAATCCTACTCACGACCATCTAAGGGATGGTTTACGTGTCTCCAAGCACTTCCTTCAAAGTCATAGTTGTTATCATGGTGATGACTATGTTAATGCTGAATGCATTCTTCCCTCAATGTTGGATGACTGTAAAATGCCTGTCCTTGGTGGTACCCCTCATGAGGGCATCCTTGGCCAAAAGGGGCATTCCCATTGCCATGTTGCCGCCCACCCTGGTGCTAATCGCCTCGTGTAAAGGGAATCTAGCCGCCAACGTTGAACATGTTTTGCCCTTCCTCCTTACATGCACCATGACTGTGTTGTGTACCTTATTATAATCCTTGCTACTACGAGTGGTGGTAGGTGATCATCTTGTTAAATGTGCCAAGCCTAGTGGTAGTGCCTAGACATCATAGAAGAACGTCAGTTTTTATCCTCACCGTGTTGGTGAAATGTCTTACAGGGATCAAATGGTTCATGCAACTTGCTTTGTTGTAGTTTCATTTGGAGGTGGAAAGACCTCATGTGCCATCCCGCTTTCACGTAATTTGCTATCCCACAAATTAGAAGTTTGTTTGTACACCTTGCAATCACATGTTGTTAGTGAGTGTAGATAATTCCACTCTTAGCCATTCTTGTGAAGGCATAAGAATAATAATTGAGGGCTGGCCAACCCACTATGAAATAAGTCAATCTTTGCCTGCTCTTGTGTGTGGTAAAAATGCACCACCTTTCTGGTATTATGCAATACCCAGACGTGTCGCTCCACTCCATTTCCCATCCACGAGGGGTTTAAGTGTTGCTCATTCTGCTTGTAAAGTTGCGTGGAATTCTCAAATGGCCTTGGCTTTAAGGAAAGCATGTTGTGTGCGTCTAACCCCTCTTCCTCAAATCAAGCAAGAGATAGTTCCTTATGAAGAATCATAATTACATCTTGCCCTCACATGTCCCGTTGTTACAGGCGGTCCTTTTGAGGCCCACATGGGTATTAGTCATTCCTTCCTTTTGGGCCCCAATTTGAGTTATGAGAGCTTTTAATTTTGGTGCATTTTCTTGTAAGTGGGAGCATAATCTTTGACATGAGATCGACTTGCGTTGCAAATATTTTGTGTAATTTATTTTTGTGCTTTAGTATCTGTGATGCTTCCAAATATGCTCCAACTAGACCTCGGTCGTGTGTTGCGCGGTACTGACTACTACATTGAGCACTACATAATGCTTTTTGGCTTCCTTGGTGTTCTATTCGTGAACGCCTAGTTTGCCACCTTTTTTTGGTGGACGAACAACCTCATGCAATAGTTTGTTTTTCTCCACATGAGAATTTGCACTGATTCACTGCACCATGAACAACCTTTAACAAAATGTGACGTGTAGCATGTCATAGTTGGTTGTGAACGCACCCATGACCATCAAGATGAG
This sequence comes from Penium margaritaceum, assembly GCA_023375785.1. Taxonomy (NCBI): domain Eukaryota; kingdom Viridiplantae; phylum Streptophyta; class Zygnematophyceae; order Desmidiales; family Peniaceae; genus Penium; species Penium margaritaceum. The sequence goes on along the minus strand of SZWC01016394.1, from coordinate 58,346 downwards.
CGTGAAATCTAATGGGGAGAGGTGGGTGCGTAGGTGGTTGATTCATTCCACGTTTTGGGGATGCAGGACACTATGGAGTGCACGTGACATTGTATCCAAATTTTGGGAGGCTTGTAAGTCAGGCTCGTTCCCCTCTCACCAAAATAAAAGAAAGACCCTCGTCATCAACACAGTTTGATGCGTTTTCTACCGAGTTTGTGTTTGCAGCATGTTCTTTGGGCAGGGAATCCTTGGCCTCATAACACTTGCTGGCCATTTCAGGTGTGTCTGATTTGTCGACGCCCCTAGGATTGGCCTTAATGATAACTTGATATGCTGGCTACTCACCCTTGATTACACTATTGGGGTTTTCACCATTTGATTTATTCCCATATGTGGCCTTCAACCCTTTGTAATTTTTACAAGTGATTGGGGCAAGAGTAGCATCATTACTAAAACCGAGTTCAGCAGCGAGCAACAAAGCTTTCCCTTGACCTTATGGATTAATAACAATGGGAATATCATGTTACTATTCATGCTTAGAATATATTAGCGCTACGCCTCTCGGTGATGCCGGTCAAGCACCTCGCCTTCGAGTCATTTGCTCATAGCACGACTTTGTGTTGTGGGAATTGCACGCCAATGTCTCTCGACACCACTTGGATAGTAAGGATTTGTTAACATGAGTGGTAGGATCTTGTGCTCAAAGCATGCCCCAAGACCGTAGAGATATCGGTCTCAAAGTTGTCAATCCTCATGGCAAGGCCCCACTTCTGATCTCTTACTCTCCTATTTTCTCCTCTAAACTCCTTCCCCCCTCTCTCTTTCTCTCTCTCTCTCTCTCTCTCTTTATATCTCTCTCTCTCTCTCTCTCTCTCTCTCTCTCCCTCTCTCTCTCTCTTTACAACTGTGTGGCCGACAAATGATTTTATTACGTACATGTTTCTTTCAACCCGGGGTTGACAGATTTTTCTCCAAGCCAAACCTCCATCAGAATGTGTTCAATTCAATTCATGGACGTTTCGTTTTAATAAAGACGAGTGAACTAGAGTGCTGAATATAAGGTAAAAAAAGTAATATTTTTGAGAAAAAGGTAGAAAGATAGCATATGGGTTGAATCTTGTAACATGAAATGATGGTACATTGTTCTATAATTATAGAAAGAGAATGACATCGTAAATGGAGCATTGGAGGATACCCTATTGCTCTTGGATTTCAACAAATGGAAACTTGCGAATTATAAAATCTATGAATTAGACGAGATTTTCAAGGTTTGAAATATTTTGATGGTCCTTTATGGTCGAATCTGCATCAAATGGTACCTTTTTTTCAATGTTTTGCGTGGAGAAAAACACCATTGAAGTTTGAAATCTTTTAGCCTTTCACATAAAATTCAAGTTCAATTGTTTATATGGTATGTAGAATTCATTTAACAAAAAAATGTATCACATTCAATGAACTTAAAAAATAATTAATATTGAAATCCAAGAACAATAGGGTAATTTATGGCTCTCCGCTCTCCTTTTGGCTAAGAGAAAGTGAGATTGGCGCGTCCTTTATTTGCCATGGTTTGGATGACCCACAAAATGGCTAGGAGCTCCTACCTTACCCCTTTGTTTCACCCTTATTTCTTTAGCAAGAGTGTAAAAGTGGATAAGTTGGCAGGTTTGTTTAGGTGGGATGTTCGTGCATGGAAGTAATGGAGTTTGTGGACCTCCGGGCGTAGTCCACTAGTACCACCACGAGGTCTCTTACTGGTTGTCGTTCGAGTTTCTACACCTTGTGCTACGTTAAAAGTGTCACATACGAATGAGGATGAACAAGGATGTCTTAGGTATTCTTGGCTTTTGTACCAATGTAATGAAGGAGTGTGACCGAGCATCAAAAGGCACGAAGGGCTTAGAAAAAAAGTATCGTTGTAAAAGTTAATGACCTTCCTCCATTGCTAGAGTGGCCTTTCTTTGCCCAAGTAGTCATGGCTCGGCACTCATTTCAAAGCTACGTCATTGTTTCCTTACAAATTTATGATTTTTTATGTTTACAATTATTCATTTCTTTTATTAGATGAAATGGTGGAAACTTTGTTAACATGATTTCCGTTGAGATTTTTGATTGGAATTTATTTTGACTATGTACATCAAGAGCTTGCGTTAAGCTTGATGCAACTTAAGGATTTTAGTTTTGGAATAGTTTTGATAGACTGTTGCAACCAAGGAATGATTTCTACAACCTGTGTTGTCTGTAATATTTAGTGTTTTTAAACGTTTGTTGTGTTTTACTTCGTGTCTTATGAATGGTTGTTATGTTATATGCATGCAATGGTTGCTATAGTTCAAGAGAGATAAGTAGTGTGAATATCTTTGTTTTAGTTACCCATAGTTTGTGGTTAGGGGTGTGTCTCCACAAAGCTGCTTGGTTGGAAGGACAAATGGGCTTGATAATCCCTTTATTTGCCTTTTCCTTTTTCAAGGAGATGGGTTCTCGTGAGGTCATAAGAATTTGAGCCTACCTGATTTGTGACCCATCGGAAGCTAAAACTTTGTTATGTTGTTCAAAGTTGTAAGCCGACTTGAATACCCTAGTGCTAGATGAATTCGTATGTAAATTAGAGTTTTTTTTGTTCAAATTCAATTGTTTGTGTGCGCATTGTTAAAGATTCGTGCTATTTTCTGTGTGATTTAATAATTTGTTTTCGGGTTCATCTCAACATTGTGTTGAGGAAGGTCATGTAATAGTGGTAACCGTTGTTTTATGAGTTCAAAACAACATGTTCCATGATTTTGTTGCAAAGTTGCGTGCCGTGTCTTTGTGGGTCCTACACCCAACATTCATGCATGAAGGTTGGTTGTGCGACTTGCCCGTTCAAACGATTGAAGTTGGCAAAAACTGAAGCAGGACATGCACCTGGCCTGTAAAATGACTAAAGTGAGAACGATATCAAGTGCATTGGTTTCCCTAATTTTGTTGTTCTTATGTGCAAACCCAAAACGAAAAAAAAACGCACGAATCCAATGTGCAACCCATAAATTATTGAAAACCACGAATTCATCTAGCATTAGGGTAGTTGGACGATGAATTTGAGGAACACGGAATTGTGGTCCTTAAAGTTTTTGAACATTGTGAACAGGCTATTTGTCGTTTATTAGAGAAATTTGAAACTAGAATTAGATTGTGAAAGTTATGCTCTATTGTGAATCTATCAATTGTCATAAACTTGTTTTTTAATGCTTGGAGGAGAATGTAGAAGTCCTGATCGCAAAAAAACTCTACCTTTGGAGAGTCGCCTCTAGGGCGGCCTTTGAGGTGACACATTCATGTCAATTCGGATTTTGGTGCTGACACGTTCTACTGGCAGATCAATCCTATGGTCATTGTTGACATTCCTATTTTTCAAAGGTGCTCACTTTTGAGGTACTCACTTTCTGTGTCGTCGGTGTGTGCGGTGGCGAATGGTCATGTCATCGCCTTTGACAGGTTTGCCACAGTTGGTCAGAATTGCGCGTTGGATAAATCTGCGAGATAGTTCTGTTTTGGGGTCTGTACGTATGTGAGATAATCGGTCACTGAAAGGTCATTAGAATGGGAGCCTATCATATTCCTGAACTACCGGAAGCTTCAACCTGGTGGCGTTGTTCTGAATTTGAAGCCGATCTGAACGGCTGGGCGGCCATTCGATGCCCGGGCGAATCTGGCCGTGCACTTTTGCTTTCTTCCACAACTATTTTCTAATCTTGTTTTTCCGGCTCTAGCACTGATTAAGTAATTAAAGGTTCTGTTTCATTTTCGGTTTGCGATGGCGATATCGCGGAGTTACCATGCTTGCAAGATAATGGTTAAATTTATCGTTGCAGAAGAACTTCACCTTTCGAAAGGTCTCCGTTAAGGCGTCCAACGAGGTGAAACATTTTCTTCAAGTCGGAGCTTTGCGCTGACCGGCGGATCAATCCTTTAATCATCGTAGACCGTCATATCGTTTAAAGGTAGTTTTTCAGAACAGGGCCTCAAAATTCGCTGACGTGTACATCGTCGACGCATATGGTGGCGATGGGTCAGTTAATCGCAGAGGACGAGTTTGCCCTTGCGCGTTAAAACTTCTGCTCTTCATCGTATATTGTTCGTATCGATTCGCAGGTCCGTAATTGATTTTCAGGTGGTTTATCTTCTGCATCTTATGTGGATTCAGGTGGATCTTTCTTTTGGCTTGCTGATGGAGTGCCTCCGTATGATGTGGGTGCACCTTCTTCAATGCACGCAGCGCAGGTGAATGATGATGTTACCCCAACGAACAATTGCAGGTCAGCCAGAGACCGCAGTACGGAAGCACCTGGTCCTTCTCCTGCGGAACTGCCACGCCCAACGTTGCATGGTAACAATCTCAGGTCGACTCTGAATCGAACGGTCAGAAAGAATTTTCGAGGCAGACACTTCATGCTTGCCAGAGAGTTGGTGGGCCCAAAGCACGACATCTCAAGTCTAGGTCGTTCTTCTTGGGTTAATCTGTCCAAGCCGCCAATTCGATCCCTAAATGGAAAACAAAGTGACATATATTTCATGGGCAAACTTGTGCGAGGCGATGACCTGACCTGTCGCCACGATATTCGGCGACGATGAGGACAGGTAGGTATAGCAGGCTCCTGTTCCAGAAGACCCCTTCTATAATATGTGACGGCCAGCGACAACCAACCGTTCAATCCGCCGGTAAATCTCGCCAGTGCAATGCTCCGACCTGACGTGAAGGGCTCACGGTTTAGGCCGCCCGAACGACGACCTGTCGAGAGGTCTGGTATTCCTGAAAGTTTTAAACTACTGTAAATTTTTAGATAGGATTCACGACGGATTATCACCTTCGAATGTGCGAGTAAATTCATGCTAATCAGTCAAACGTATTTCAATATCTCGATGTCACATCTGGCGGAAGACCCAAAACGAACATTTGTTAAACGTTGACGCCAGACTCGCCAGGGCGTCAAAACAATCATGCAACCGTTCAGGTCGGCCTAAAACTGCAACCACCGCAACCAGGTCTGAGCCTCCAGTGGGCCAGGAACTTAGGTGGGCTGAAATGCTTGAAGTCTGCGAAGATCCGACACCTCTTATCAGGTTAGACCCTAAACCAAGATTATCTAATCAATTTATCCTATATTTCATATGACTAGATTAATGATTCAAAACAAATAAATGACAAATATACCCATGGAAAATACGTGACGTCCCACAACAATAAGAAAATACACTAGTCGAAAGCACCGACCAAAAATATTCGCTTCTTAAAGGTGAAATTATATGATCATGGTCATCTCAATCCATAAACAAGTCTTGTGAATTTTGTACTCCCACATAAAACTTCCATTCAGCCATTTCCAACATTGGAGACGACGACAATAATCAGCACGGGGTCCACAAATATTCAAAGAAAAAAATCAATGAATTTACGCTACCACATTCTAGTCACAGCTGAATATGACCTTAGTGAGTTCACGTAATGTTAGTGCTAGTATAAAGTGTTCATAGCAAACTAAAAAACACTCCTTTGCATTGGGTGTTGAAATTTTGAATCAAAGCCTTCCACATGAGCACATCATTATTTATGAAAACCTAGATGCCATTTGGGAGTGCACAATTCTGCCTAACGCAAGAGGGACCTTGCAAATGCAACTTATGCACACCGATTCAACTTTCCAAGACGACTTTCCACGATCATGATAGGGCCTGACAAGGCAGCAGTTTGGTAGTCAAAACCTTTTAAGAAAGAGTGGCTCTCAATGAATTAAAAAACAAATTGGAGCGTAAGATCCTCCAACATTCCAGGTTGGTGCCTCATGATAACATAAAATACAACCTATCACTTTTATAAAGAAGAGCAGAATGAACAATTTTTGGTCAGCATGGGCACTCACTATTGAATCAACCTGAGAATTCCATAATTTTAAAAACTTAAAAACATGATACTTAACAAATAATGCAGCGATTTACCATTCAATACAATATAATGCACTCTAGTCCAAACAATATTTACAAAAATACTTCACAAATGAGAAAGAAGATTTTGACCGTTGGAGATTTGAGAGACATTGTGAAAGAGGTATCTCTCATTTTTCATAATATGAAAAATAGTAATAATTCTCAATAAGAAATTGTAGCATGGCACTGCCACACCGACCGGTCCAAGGAGCCACGTGGCTCGAGCGGGGTCACCTGGGACTGTGGGCGGTGAGACGGGATGGCTTGAGGGTCGGAGACCCTCAAGCACCTCGGTTTTGGCCAAGTCGGCCAAGGATTCCGTCGAATCCGTTACATTGGTATCAGAGCTCCAGGGCTCGAATCCCAGGTTAGGATTACCGGAGATGCCGATGCGGCTCTCACTCCTAGCGGGGGGGAGTGTAGCGTGGCAATGCCACGCCGACCGGTCGAAGGAGCCACGTGGCTCGAGCGGGGTCACCTGGGACTGTGGGCGGTGAGACGGGATGGCTTGAGGGTCGGAGACCCTCAAGCACCGCGGTTTTGGCCTAATCGGCCAAGGATTCCATCGAATCCGTTACAGAAATCAAACAAAGAAATCCTTCAACCAATTTCTTCTTTGTGAAAATTCATGAAATTAAGAACTATTTACAAAAGAATCGTATTTGTAACATTATGAATCTTAACCTAATGGAGGCTCATCCTAAGTTTGGCTAGTGGCAATTGTAGGCTAGAATGAACGACATGATACGAAAAATGGTGCATGTATGTCTTGCCATAATTTCTAGATAAAATGTAACAATCAACATTTTCCCTCATGGATGAATTTTGCAATACGAAATTAATGTGATTTATTTGTTTTGTTTATATCTAATATCCTTTTCGAAAGTAATTTACAAAATGTGATAAAAAATATTTTGAAGGAACACCAAACCCCTTAAAAGAATGATGTTAGTGCAATCTTATATTCAACGCTTTCCTCTCAAGCCACAATAATCAAGTAACATAATTTACCATTCGATTGGTTGGACGGCCATTTGTGCTCGTAAATTTTATTAAATCAATAAATTAATCAAAACACCTCTGACTGATGTTCTTTTTTTATGTCATGAAGTTTGGTGGCACTTGGTTAAGTCAACATATCCGACAAACTTGTCTAGAAAATCATAATTAACATGAAATCATTCTTTCCGTTCATTAAAAAATTACAATTCTATGGAAACAAAAACTTTCAAAAAATGAAATTTTACGCTATGGCAAGAAAGGTCCCCAAACAAACCTATGCATTATAGTTAAAATGTTGACATAATAATCTTTCTAACCATTCCACAAGAAGTGGTTAATGGCCTACTTAACACCTCATCAATATGAATCCTCTACTTCATGATCAAAATATTATTAAAAGGCTTCTAATTCACTTCAACATGCTTTATCAACATCTTGTGCGATAAATCCAATAGACCAAGGAGTAGCATTTGTCATTGCCCTCATCTGTCACAAAACCCTCCTTAAATAGTCGAAAGACCCTTAAAAGAGGGGGTGTCTACCATTCACAAAACATTTTTAATGTAAATGTGTCAACGATACATCCCATGTAACATAGAAATGGTTCTTTTCATATGTTTTGTGTGTGTGTGTGTGTGTGTTATAATTATGTTACCAAATTTGTGGGTAAAGGAGTTTCATAATTCGTTTCATTGAGGGAAATGGTTCCTTTTCTCTTGTATAATAGATTGGGAATTCCCAATTCTAATGTTCAAGTTTTTCATTCATGTCCGCTACAGCTTATGCGATTAGATGAAATTTTTACAACTAAAGTTTATATTAAATCGATTTATTTCTAGAAATGTGATTTTTTAATGGTGATTTGTTGGTATGCTAGTGTATATACATATTGAAATTACAATGACATCTTATTCTTCCAATTTACAACTCAAATATACCGTAGTAAGAACAGAGATAAAAATAACTTAAAAATACAAGCTTGTTCAAAGGATGTTATTAGACAGGTGAATTCACATAAGAAATTTCCTAACAAAACGCAGTTTTAAACATAATATTTATTATGATTATATGTTTTTTTTCAAATTTTACATCAAGGAAAACTAATGAAATCACATAATTAGCATAGTTCAATCGGACATCATTGATTGGTTCATTGGAATATTGTGTTCTTTAAGTTACGCAAGATGATGCTATGTATGAATGTAAAAAAAGAGAAATCAACATATATTTTTGTAATATTTAATCCCATGGATGGTTAAAGGAAAACTAAAAATATTTTGGACATACATGTGTTGGCTGCTCAGTACGTACCCGTTCTTCATGTCTACCACCTCGTTTTGGGATTTGCAATTGGATGATACGTGTGCTAGTGATGGACAAATGGATGACTCAAACCACAAGAAAGTAAGCACACAACGTGATTTCACAAATAAAAAATGCACCATACACATTTGAGACAGATATGAAGCGAGAATCAAGTGAGTGGCAATTGTTAGTGGATCTTGCATGATACGTGCTTTGATGTTTCTCTTGGGTGTGCCATTTAGGGGTAATTGTTTTGTAACATCAGAAATGATGGAATTTCCATACACATTTGTGTTGAAGTTATGGTTGAAACACAAAGGACGGCATTGACTATCATCCATGTCTACCTAGTTGTTAGATTTATGCACGCAAGTTTTGTGTCCAGTGATAACATGTCCTTGTATACCTATGGCTTGAAACTAGGCATATAGTGAACATGATAACTTGAATTTGCAATTTGTGATGTTATAATATTAGAAATAGGCACTTACTAATGAATCCATCTAAATGTGTCACTTCACGTCCAAGCGAGTTGTAATTAACGTAGTTCCCACATATTTGCCCCCATTTTGTTTCACTATTTAAGATTCCACACTTATGTGTGGAAGTTTATAAAGTTTATAAGAAATGATTACAAATAGTTAAAATTAAAAACGTTAGCCATTACTCATAATGTTTTGATTTGAGTTTTCAGTTTAATAGAAAATGAAATGAAAGTTTGTATGGTGATATTGTGTAGCGGATTGGATGGAATCCTTGGCCGACTAGGCCAAAACCGCGGTGCTTGAGGGTCTCTGACTCTCAAGCCATCCCGTCCAACCGCCCATAGTCCCAGGTGACCGCGCTTGAGCCACGTGGCTACTTCGACCGGTCGACTTGGCACTGCCACGTTACACTCCCCCCCACTAGGAGTGAGAGCCGCCTAGGCATCTCCGGTAATCCCAACGTGGGATTCGAGCCTTGGAGCTCTGATACGAATGTAGCGGATTGGACGGAATCCTTGGCCGACTAGGCCAAAATCGCGGTGCTTGAGGGTCTCCGACCCTCAAGCCATCCTGTCCAACCGCCCACAGTCCCAGGTGACCCCGCTCGAGCTACGTGGCTCCTTCCACGGATCGGCGTGGCACTGCCACATGACATATTGTTTGTGAACAATTAGGTTTCCACCATGTTTTTCTTAAAAATACCATTTCAATTCGAAATAATGTGCAAAATGAAAGTCAATCATGAAATAAAGCTTTGATATACTTTGAATAAATGATGTGTTATTTATTAAATTACAGATAATCCTCCAATATAAATTTTAAACTTTAATTAAAATACATACTATGCAATTTTCGCCTTATAAGTGTCTTGTAATGGTTCCTTAAGAGAAGCATTAATTTTTCATTTACATCGTACTCCATAAATAAGTTTGAAAAATATATGTACAACATTGTTTTATCCTTTTATAATTCAATTTGGAGGCGTATTATAAGCAACCAAGCAATTCACATTCTTTTAAAAACTTTAATATCTCAATTGAGCAAATTGAACAACTATTCCATATTCTACACCATATCTTACACAACGTGATGGGTCTTCGTCTGAGACGATACCTAACGCTAACCTGAAACCCTGGAAAAAGTGCAGGCTCCTATCTTAGTGAAGTTATTTCTGGAATACTCATACGTGACAGGTTTCTCGGAAAACTTGATGTAATGTGAAGTCGCCTGGGATGTTGCCACTTGAGGAAAAAAAATTTCAAAATGCTTATGTTGCGTTAGCTATTTACCCTTTGTAGAGAATCTACGTGGAAGATTTTAGCCACCGGAGCAGATGTATCCATTTGTTTTTTGATGGGTATAGGACGGAGCCGACGCCTCAAGGTTCAATCACGGAGAAATCTCCCTACTTCCTCTGACTTGGAGTCATCTTGTTTTGTGAAGGTATTGTTCAGAAAAATGTTTTTTTTTATGTTTTTGGATGCCTAGAATTTGGTATTTGTAGGCCTGCTTATTTGTGTGTTACATGCCAATCAAATTTGTAATCAACCATGTCATGAAATCTCGGACGGAACGTTCAGTTGCGAGTAGGATATGTACAAATCTTGTGAGCAGATCAAAACACGTAGGATTCCTTGCCGTCACATCAAGAGAAATGAATATTTTTTGGGCAACACTTGCTAAAGACGTGCTTTTCATTTGTCACTTTGTATTGTGGCAACACGTCAAGTTGTTGGCGCGGATATATTTTCCCATTTCAAATTTGTAAAGATACTTCATGTCAATAGGTTATGCGAGTTGTTTCCCATATAAAATGGAAAAATTGACACAATATTATTTTCCCTTCGTAGGGTTGTCCTCATACGAGGTGTTGTGCTCCTTTTCACTTCAAAAATCCGAACTTACCTAGTTCCGAGCCTACCTGAGACGTGAACCAGGTTGTGGTGGTCAATGTTTTATGCCGACCTGACTAGTTTGATAGGTTGCTTTGACGCTTTGATGATGCGAGCTCTCAGCGTTTGAGAAAATTTCAAAGTATGTGGGTTGGCATGACTAGCCTTGCTAGCTTACAATACCAACGATGGTTTGAGTTTAGTATTATGTTTGGTCTTACACGATCGATGGGTACAATCATATGTGAACTTCATGTGAAGAAATTTGAGAAAACATTCTTTTCAAAATTTCATGACTGCTTGCAAGGTCGCCATTAGAGCGGCCTATAATGTGAGGTTTTCATATTAGGTTAGATTAATCAAGTGACCAGATGGACCGGCGGATGAAATAGGTAGTCATTATTGGTCGTCACATACTTTGGAAGTACATTTTTCAAAAAATAGTTTCCTAAGAATAATCATCCTCAACATCTTCAAATATTATGGAGGCTGGTCAGGTCGTCGTCTCGTAGAAGTTGGCCCTTTTTAAATCCATTAGAAGTCTTTGGACCCAAAATAAGTTGGCGTTTCTCCTACCTCCTAATTTTGATATGTTTTGTTTAATTTTGAAATATTTTGATTATTTAAATCATTTCTATTGTATTGAATGGTACCCGATTTGACTAATGTCGTTTAGGTTCTTTGTTTTCTCTCCCCATTTGATTTCACTGATGAAACCAAATGTGCTACAATGTTGTAGGAAAATTTAAGGGTAATAAACACGGAGAATTTGCTAGAAGTATTTGTTTTGATACAAAAAATAATTATTTATCATCTAAAAGCCTTTTCTTGGCTGCCATGATTGAATTGTTGCCAGTATAATTATACTTTTCTCATACATTTGTGTAGTTGAATGAACCTAGAGAGTTAAATGATTCGTTGAAAAGATAATATGGGGATTCATAAAAAATTGAAAAATTCTGGCAATGTTTTTGTTCTCATCTGATGAATGAAGTTGAAAGAAAAGTAATTTAGTTTTGGAATGAGGCGTGGAAGTTGGCTAGAGTGACATAGAAGTTGTGAATTTGATTCTTGAACGAATGTTGTCGGAATGAAGTGATTGCAGTTGCTTTGGCTATTGCCAGATTTGCCAATGCCACGGGCAACAGCACATGTCGACGCCTGCCATTTGCTACCTCCTCCGTGCCTGAACGCCTCCACCGGCCGTTGCTTCCAGGGCATGAGATTCCGCCTGAAGAGCCACCTTGCGCCTGCTCGAGCGCGTCGCACACCTGCCATCCCTCCCGCCGCTTCACCTAGGGTTGCGTCTGCGTCCCAGGCCAGCGTGGCAATCCGGCGCCTTCTGTCTCGCCACTGTGCATCGCTCACCTCTCGACGCGCGCCTCTCTCCTGCCACTGATCTCTCCGCAGCCCGTTTTCACCTGCGCTCCGGCTACTGACCACTGCCTCTCGTCGACCCATTTAAAGCCTTGCGCCGCCCTCAGACTGGAGAACGTTGTGTTGACTACGAACGAGAATTGACTCTACACCTTCCTATCACACTGTCACCGGAGCATTAGTGTATCGTCGGACCATGGACAGCTTCTCAAGGGACGATCCCGTTTACGTGTCTCGTCAGTCCCTACAGATCGCACACGAACAGAGCTGGTTGATGGCGCCTCAAACCCACCCAGCGCCCACGGTGGAGGCGGACGACCCTGAACGTGCTGGTGAGCTCATGGCGGAGCTCATTGCCCAGTCTTGCATCTCAGACGACGATGGCGACGACATTGTTAAGCTGCCTAACCAGCCACTTCCGGCGCTCGCCTGTAGCCTCGCGCCCGTACCAGCGACGGCCACAGGGTCCTGGAACGCATCAGTCTCTGGCGCATCAGCCGCCGTCTCTGCCATTGACGCTGCCAGCTCGCTGCAGCAGCCGCCGCACCCCTACAACCTCGAGAGCTACCAATCGCAGCAGCTGTGTGCCCAGCAGCAGCTCCTTTCCCACCTCCTCGCGCCGCAGCCCCGCCTCGCAGCACCCCAATCCTCACCGCCGCTCACAGGGGTGTCGACTGCGCGCTCTTTCCCTCAAATCCCTGCCGGCTCCTCCCCTCTCTCCTCCCACCCTTCCTCACCTGACTGTTTCACCCCCCCTCGTTCCGCCTCCCCTCCCGCCCAGTCCTCCCCCATGAACATCCGCAGGTCCTCCCCCGCTGCCTCTTCTCCCGGTGACGCGTCCTCGCTGGGCGGTTCCCCCACGTCCGTGCTGGGCCAAAGAGGAGGCGGCATGGAGGGCTGGGATTTGCTGTACGCCGCTGCGCAGAAGATTGAGCAGCAGCAGCAGCAACAGCCGGTGCATCGAGAGGAGATGGCTGGGCCTAGCTGCGCAACGAATCTGGAGGCGCGCTTTGCCAGCAGGCTGAACCAGGCTGCCGGGGCAAGATCCTCCTTTCACCACCAGCAGCCGCAACAGCACCTGAGGCGTCAGCAGCAGCAGCACCTGCAGCAGTCCCAGTGCCGGCGGGGAGGTCCCCGCCATCGCGGCGGCGCTACCGCTCCCGCTGGGTCTCCGCAGACCCTTCGCAACCCTCACTCTCAGCAGCAGCAGCAGCAGCAGCAGGGCTCTCCTCTCCGCCGCTGCTCCACCACTCAACCAGCCGACACCACGAGGAAGCTCTGCCAGACGTTCTCGGCTCCGCAACGCCAGCTTTCATCGCCCCCCCCGTCAGCTGCCGCTGCAGCGGACGCCGCGTGCCGCACTCCCGTCTCGTCTAGTCCAGCTTCCCCTGCCCCTGTCGCCTCCGCTTGCCCTCTTTCTCCCTTGCTGCTGGGCGGCACGGGTGTCTTCCATCCCATGCGCTCTTCTCCCCCGCTCGCCGCCGCAGCTCACACGGCGCCGTCAGCCGCCAGCCACACCCACGCACACTCCCAGCGCCATGCAGCAGACGGTAGCAGCAGCGGCAGCACTAACCCGAGCGCCAACGCTTCGCCATCAAGCGCGAGAGGAGGAGGCGGTGGCAAGAAGGCCAACCGCCCAGCCCCTACAGTGTACCTTCCCGCACGTCTCGTGAAGGTGTTGGGGTTGGACGTGGACCCGGAGAGCAACGTTGTCCTCGGAAGATCCGCAGTGGCAGCCGCTGCCGCGGCCGGTCCGCAGCAGCAGCAGCAGCAGCAATGCCCCGCTTCCGCGGCTGCTGCAGCCGGATATCCCAGCAGGCAGCTGCACGGTAACAACAATAAGGCGGCCGCCGCGGTCCGTCCGGCGCCCATCATCAAGCTGGCCCCGGACAACATCGCCGAGGTGACGGGCAAACGCGGCGGCGGTGGCGGCAACGGTGGTAGGGGCTGGCGCTGCGCTGCACCTGGTGGCGCTGCCGGAGCGCCCACTGGGGGCAGCGGGCGCCGGGCCTCGGGCCGCCCTGCTGGTGCAGCTGCTACTGTCGCGCCTGCACCACCTGCTGCGCCATCCGTGCCTGCCGCCTGGGCGGGAGTGGCGGCCCAGCCTGCACCTGGCCAAGGGAGCACGGAGTGGTCGGCTGCCGCAAACCTCCCCGTGGAGTGGGTCTACTGAACGGAGGTGTGCCCGGCAGCGAAGGTGACCTCGTTGCTAAGCTTTTTTCTCCGCAACTGAACCCCCACCTCCGGCGGGGGAGCGTATGACGGCGAAGGTTCCATCGTGTGGGCCCCATCTCGGGGTCCGGCCAGAACTTCCTGAGTCGGGCAATGTAAGCCCTTTGTGCACGCGCCTTTTCCAAACCGGTAGCTCCCGTATGGATCTGCGAAAATAAGCCACTAAGGTTGCCACTAAACCCTAGTCCTACTTACAAGAGAGCCCAGGATCTTGCACCCAATGGTGGTACTTCCAATGTTCTATCCGCCTTGAAATTGTGTATTGAGCTTTCCTCAACTCTGGCCTTTGGGATGTGAGCATGCAGCAGAGCTGTCTGGACAGCCATGGCGCTCGGTACTTGCTAGAACCTTGGTCCACTTTGGAAAAGGTCCAGGTGAAACCCCGTGCTTGGACTTCAATGTAAGGTCGGAAAGTTCCTTAAATTGCACCTGCAACTCATACGCTGTCCAGCACATTAAGGGCTTAAACAGTCTTGATGTGGTCATCTGTGGCCATTAGGGTTAATGTTCCAGAGTGAAACATGAAGGATACAGACATGTGCCCACTTTACCAATAGGTCTAGGGCTGTTGGACTGAACTCCACACATGGCAATACTTCTGAAGCTAGTAAATGTACAACCAGCTCACTGGACATTTGGGTGGTAGGTGTATGTCGGCGAATGTGAGTATTTCACTGAGAAAATCTGGCTCAAACTAATGGCAAAGATCCCAGAAACATCCCAGATGCACAGCAGCATGTCAGCTTTACATGGGATGAACCTTCCTAGGCGACTCTGTCGTCTTCAGCAGACACGAGGGGACACAAGACATAGACTCATTGAACATCGTTGTAGAGTGTACTAGCAACTGATCGAACATAGCACAAGCAGCTACTATAGCGTACGGTGAGTGCCGCACACTGAAGTGCCAGTTTGCATATCAACAACCCAAAAACCTTTATTGTGGGAACCACTCTAAGCACAATCGTCAGGGCGAGTTGTTGTTTGAACAACAATCCTAGAGTTGNAACTAATGGCAAAGATCCCAGAAACATCCCAGATGCACAGCAGCATGTCAGCTTTACATGGGATGAACCTTCCTAGGCGACTCTGTCGTCTTCAGCAGACACGAGGGGACACAAGACATAGACTCATTGAACATCGTTGTAGAGTGTACTAGCAACTGATCGAACATAGCACAAGCAGCTACTATAGCGTACGGTGAGTGCCGCACACTGAAGTGCCAGTTTGCATATCAACAACCCAAAAACCTTTATTGTGGGAACCACTCTAAGCACAATCGTCAGGGCGAGTTGTTGTTTGAACAACAATCCTAGAGTTGTACAATCTCAAGTCTAACAAAGTAGGTACAAACACGCCAAAGTCCGGCATAAGTCAGATGTCTCAAACGAAGAAAAACCGTCTACGCTACCGCCGTCGTGGGGTCAATGTCACGAAGAAAAATATCGGCAGCATTTCCCCCGCGCCGGGAGCGTTTTGAAGCCGCCACCAGGCGAGGCTAACTCTACCGGGAAAGATCCAGTAGAGTTTTCCCTGCAATGGCGCATATGGAGGTCCGCCAAGGTTGGGCATCAGGACATCGATTTTTTTGCGAGTCATGATGTTGGCACTGTCCATTGCCCCTCTATTTATGTCATCTTGCGTGAGGTCAAGTGTGTCAAACTGCATCATGTGCCGTTTCTTACTTCCACTGTTGCCACTATAGGCGCTGCCCTTGCCCTCGTTGCTCATTCTCTGGTGCCTGGCCATGTTTGCCTCTTGCATTATCGTCTGGACAGATATGCCAAAAAAAGGGCATTGAATTCCACAAGGAGAGAGTTTCCCATCACATGCGTCGTCACAAAACCAGACAAACGGAACGCTGCCATGTACCTGAGCGAAACAGAGATCAACACGACATCCATGCCAATGTCCAAAGGGCCTGTTATGGCGGGAAGGGAGACCATGAGGGACAGGGTTATAGACCCATGTCATGTAGCTCATTGCCTCAGCTTGAAAACCTAACGTAGCAGGTTGGGGAAGCAGCGTTGTTGATGGAGCGTGCGAGAACCCACGCTCGTTGCTTAGGCTGCCCCCTCAGTCTGCTACACTAGAGTCGTAAGTTTGATAGCTCTGGAGTTGTTACTCAGAAACGTGTGCGCCAGAGTTAGCGCAAGACAACAGCTGAAAACTGGAAATGACTAATTAGGAAGTGAGAATGAGCAACAATGGGAGACCCCTCCAAGTTCTAGCTCCCCCCCATCTCTGTAGTTAGTTGGAAACTTCCTAGGTCACGTGTGTGAGAGCAAGCAAGGACATGCATAAGGCAAGGGACGCCATGGATGCACAATGCTTGCCTTCATAAGTTCGGAAACGACCAAGAAAAGGAGTGAGGGGGAGCGAGCGTCACTTAGCAACCGGTGAGCGTGCACTCGCCACGGGCTTCACGCCCAAGCGAGCACACACCGCCACCCGGGGGTCGAGCCCGACCGCTCGGCATAAAACCGAAGCGGTGGCTGCTCACCAGCGCACGGGTGAACCCGGCATGGTGGCCCCCTAAGGATCAGCACCCGGGAAATGCAGCTCTCCCAGAGAACACTCAAAGGCAAGCAACATGACGCAGGGCACGGCAGTCAGAATGTACGGGCCCTAACATCTAGTGCATCATAGAGTCATAAGAAACATAGGGAGTCAGACAATGGCCACATGTATCTCAACAGGAGCTCTGGGGTGAAGCTGCAGCAGTTGCAAGAGGACGTCCATGCCTCCTGCCAGAGCTGTCACGACTGTTGCTTCCCCAGGTAGAGCCATGTCATTCAATCTGTACAGGTAAATGCACAGTGTGTGAGGGGCAAGAGGGCACAGAGTTGTGAGTGGCCAACTAACTTCAACACTCCCCCATGCACCGCAGCCAATCAAACCATACACACGAGAACAACACAAGGGAGATCACGAGAGGTGATAGAAACATGCTGGACTATGCAGTCAACCAATCAGCCTGGATCACGTGGACAGACGAGACCAACGGAGTGGACAGCACTCTTGAACACATTACGACTGAGGGCCTTCGTGAGGAAGTCAGCTCTCTGAGACCGTGTGTCAACCCAAGCAACCTGGACAATGCCTGCAGCAATGCACTCGAGAACAAAATGGTGCTCAACATTGATATGCTTGGTGCATGAATGATGCATGCCGCTGTTCTCAGCAATGGCCTTAGTGCTTTGGTTGTCACAGCGTAGAGTGATGCAACGAATGGGTACACGCAGTTGCTGTAGCAAACGACACAACCAGACTGCCTCATATGTGCCTGCCCCAAGCGCAACATACTCAGCCTCAGCGGTGCTGCGTGCAACACACCCTTGCTTGCAATTTTTCCAGGAGACTGCAGTGCCACCGACTAGAAAGATGTAGCCTGTTCGGCTTCTGGCATCAGTGTCATGCGCCCAGTCACTGTCTGTAAAGCCGTCCACCACGACTGAGGGTTGTGCACGAAAGTACAGTCCAATGCGGGGGATGGAGAGGGCATAGCGCACAACCCGCAATGCGGCCTCAAGGTGGCGCTCACGGGGGCACTGGGAGAACTGGGAAAGGAAGTTCATAGCAAACGCCACGTCAGCACGGGTGGTAGTGGCGAGATACATCGAGCCAATGACCCTGAGGTAGTCGGTCACATCGACCGTCTCCCCCAGTGTGGACACCTCCTGAGACTTCAGCAAGGACTGACCAGCGGGCATCATGGGAGTGGACGTAGTGGGAGTGGATGTGAGGAGCGGTGAGAATCGCTCCCCCAGGCTGCGTATGTACGCAGCCTGATGGACGTGCAAGGTACGCCGCTGCCGATCACGTTCCAATTCCATGCCAAGAAATACCCGAGCTGGACCGAGATCCTTCATCTTGTATGCCGACTGAAGCAGAGCCTTGACCACCTTGACAGAGGCGGCGTCAGGAGAGGCGATGAGAAGGTCATCCACGTAGACGAGAATGGCGACAAGTGGCTTGGTGGGGCCACTGAGGAACAGGGCAGGGTCCACAGGACGCTGTTTATAACCACCCTTTTCAAGGGTAGCTATGATCTCTTGGTTCCAACACCGTGGGGACTATTTCAGGCCATAGAGAGCCTTGCGCAAGCGCCATACCCGGTTTGTCCCATCTGAGAAGCCAGGCGGCTGTACCATGTAGATCTCCTCATCCAACCTACCGTGGAGGAAGGCATTGTTGACATCCATCTGCTCAAGCTCCCAGTCGTGCTGAGCGACTAGCTCCAAGAGGGCTCTGGCCGTGGTGTAGCGACCAACTGGGGCGAAGGTCTCATCAAAATCGACACCAGGGATCTAAGAGAATCCCTTTGCGGTGAGGCGTGCCTTGTATCGCTCAATTGTGTTGTCGGGGTTCAGTTTGCGGCGGTACACCCACTTTGCTGCAACTGCCTTGCGACCCGGTGGGAGATCAACAAGTTCGTACACATCGTGCTCAGAGAGTGCATCAAGCTCGGCCTTCATGGCCTTCTCCCACAACGATGAGTCAGGGGNNNAGAGAATCCCTTTGCGGTGAGGCGTGCCTTGTATCGCTCAATTGTGTTGTCGGGGTTCAGTTTGCGGCGGTACACCCACTTTGCTGCAACTGCCTTGCGACCCGGTGGGAGATCAACAAGTTCGTACACATCGTGCTCAGAGAGTGCATCAAGCTCGGCCTTCATGGCCTTCTCCCACAACGATGAGTCAGGGGCCGTGCGAGCAGCCTGTATAGTGAGGGGCTCAGGTGCAAGAGGTGAGAGACCAGCGGTAGCAAAGCACGGCGCAACATACCCAGCCACAGATGACGACAGGGCGGAATGGAACTCCTCCTCAAGAAGGGAGTATCCAAGTGCGGTGCTGGGGTGGATGACAGACGCCGTAGTGGACAGTGCAGAGGAGACAAGACCAAGGGCTCGGAGACCGGGATCACCAGAGACCACTGGATGAGACTGTGAAGGAAGCGCCTGGAGGTGTCCGCCACGAGTGTAGGGTGGCACCGGTGGAATGGACGGTGCACACGAGACGGAAGGAGGAGAGGGAGGACGCGGTTGGACGGATGGAGGCGGAGAACTCGTGGGATTGGGAGATGGCGAAGAGAGTACGAGTGGGGGAGAGTCAGCACCAGGAGGAGACGCCGAGGATGCAGGCGAGACCGTGGCAAAAGACAGCAGAGGGGAAGGCGACAGCAGAGCCGAACTCCCCTCCCTCCCCTCAGAGGGAGGGGAGGACTGAGAGGGAGACGACGGCAGGGCCGAACTCGACTCGGGAGACGAGGGGAGCGAGGGACGCCCAGACGGGAGAACAAAAGGCTCAGAGGGAAGAGGACCACGCCCACCCGGAGAGGGCGGAGAGAGAGACCCACCGAACCGCGAAGAATCACGCTCAAAGAGGTTTTCAAAGAAGAGAGCATCACGAGATTCAACGACACGGCACCGGGAGGGATCCCAAAAGCGCCACGCCCTGGAGAAGGGAGAGATGCCCAGAAAGAGACAGAGGCGACCACGAGGGGAGAGCTTACTGTCACGCTGGTCTGAGGGGACCCACACAGAGGCGAGACACCCCCAGACACGTGCAAGACGAATATCAGCACGGTGCCTAGTCCATCGCTCAAAAGGGGTGACAGTGTGAGGAAGGGTCCCATGTGGAACACGGTTCCACACCCAGGTCATGTAGCACATGGCCTCAAAGGCAAAGAGAGGGGACTACCCGGAGGCAGAGAGAAGAGTACGAACACCATCAGCAAGGGTGCGGTTCCAACGTTCGGAGACACCATTTTGCTGGGGTGTGTAGGGAGCAGAGGACTCAAGATGGACACCACGGGATTCAAGAAGGCGAGAGGTGGGACCAAAGAACTCACCACCCCGGTCGCTGCGAAAGACGCGCAAGGGGCGCCCACAAGCATGCTCAGCCTGCGGGAGCCAGGACTCAAGGACATCAGTGACATTGCTCTTGTGGCGAAGGGAAAAAACCCAACGATAGTGAGAGAAGTCGTCGGTCAGGTACAGGACGTAACGACCAAGCCCACCAAGGAAGTCGTGGGACAGGGGGCCCATGACATCAGCATGGACCAGGTCAAGAGGGTGTGTCGTGGTGGACTCAGAGGTGGAAAAGGGGGAACGGTGCATTTTGCCACTGGCACAGTCAAGGCAGGAGGACGTGCAGGGAGGTGCAAATGTGGCAGGGTCAAGGCCAAGGGCAGGCTGAAGGCGAAGAAGGCGCTGGATGGCAGCAGTGTGAATGTGACAAAGGCGGCGGTGCAAGAGGTTGGCATGGTCGGGAGACAAGGAGGGAGTGACGTGAACAAGAGCAGAGGCAGCGGAAGGCGAGGACAACGTGAGCGGAACACGGAACAAGTGATCACACCGCACACCGCAAAGAACAACACGGCCAGAAGAGCGCAGGGAGATGGAGGCAAGGCCACGGCTGGAGGAGAAGTCCATGCCCTGGTCGTCAAGGGTTGTCACAGAGAGCAGACTGACTTCCAGAGCAGGCACATACAGTACGTCAGACAGGTAGACAGTGCCACCAGGGCCGACAAAGCGGACAACACCAACACCTTGAACAGGAAGCAGCTGGCCGGAGCCAGTGCGGACAGAGCGAACGGACTGAACGGGGCCGAGAGAGACGAAGGAGGAACGACAGGAGGTCATATGATGGGTGGCGCCGGAGTCAATGATCTAGAGGCCGGGAGAGGCACGAGTGGAGGGAAGAACGAGGCAAATAGCAACAGTCCCATGTGCAGAAGGAGAGGATGAGAAACCAAGGCGCGTGGGGAACGTGTGTGACTGCCACTCTTCAACCCAGGCACAGTCATCAGGCAAGGCCCCCTGAACCCGACCAGAGGAGGCACCTCGAAGGGTGACCTCAGACTCACAAACAGACACACGAGACTGGCCACTCACACTCTCACCTCCCTGAGAACGAAGGTGAAGAAGCTCCGCTAGCTGACGCTCAAGGGCGCGCTCCTCATCACGGCGATCAGAGTAGTGCGCCGAGGCACAGTCAGAGGAGCGGTCGGAGAAGTGCCCGTCGTCACGTGCCCAGTGGGGTACGTGGTAGTGAGTGGATGGGGGACCGTAGTACGGAGGCCCAGAAGGAGGAGGAATCCAGCCCCAAGGATTGGGTGCTGAAGGTGCCTGGTGAAGAGGGGCAGAGGTGGTGGAGAGGGCTGAGGCAGTGGAGGACGATGAGGAGGACGATGATGAGGTAGAGGCTACAGTCACTGTAGCAGCTGCCGACGAAGCAGTGACCCCAGTGCGGGCCCAGTGGGCTCGCGTGGAGGAGGCCAGACGGACATCGTCACGAGGGACAGGACATTTTGGTGTAGAGTGACCAGAGGCGCCACAGTTCCAACAGGTGACGTCAGCAGCGGTGGGGGCCGAGTTCTTGTTGCTGCGGCCACCCCCACGACCCTTGCCCCCGTGACCACCACCACGGCCAGATCCACCACCCCCACCTCGCGAGGCACTCTGCGTGGAGTGCGCTGCTGCCTGCGACGAGAACGAGGGAGTGGAGGCTGCGACAGAAGAGGAAGAGGAGAAGGTGGTGACAGCTGCTAATGTAGCACGATGAATACGCTTGTTTTGCAGAGCATTCCACCAGTCGGTAAGACGCGAGGCGGTGAATTCAAAGAGGGGGCCAATCCCAGGTGGAGACTCAGCAGGAACAGCTTCAGAGGCAAGACGCTCAAGTTCAGACTGAGAGACATGCAGGTACAGGTCCGACAGTTCTGGAATGAGACCGGCCACGATGGAGAGACATGACGAGAGGGGGCCGGGGACGGCCTTGCCAAGATCACGCAACAGGCGCAAGCTGCGTGTCCAATACTCGTCTACTGTTTCATCAGCTCGCATCTACAAGGTGTTGAATTGCACCGTGAGAGCGCTCTGGGCGGCATGGCCACTCACCGTTTTGCGGCGGCGGATGAGTGCGTAGGCGCCGACGGGGTCAGCTAGCGTGCCGCGGGAAGGGTCCGCATTGTACGTACCGATGTCGTCGAGGAGATTCTCTGGGCCTGCGTTGATGAGTGCCCACACAGCGCGAGCAGCCTCTGTAGGATGCGGCACAAACGACAACTTCGCAGGCGAATAGTATTCCCAGAGAAGCTCACCCTGGGCCCACGCGCTGAAGCGAGTCTCCCAGGAGGTGAATGTGAGCTTAGAGGTGAATTGAGGTGGTGGAGTTTCAAAGTCCTTTTGCCAGGCTGGGAGCACAGGACGGGCAAAGGCTGCTGCGGAGAGAGAGGGAGAGGAAGAGTTGGCAACAACACCACCAGGAGGGGCAGACGAGTTTGCTGAGCCAGACTCTGTGGTAGGTAAGACTGCGGCAAAAGTGGGAATGGCACGCAGTCGCTCAAGAACTAGTGTGGCAACGGTAGCAGCAAATTCACTCTGTGATTCTTGCCCTCGATGAAGTTCATCTTTTGCTCTACGACGCTCTACCTGCGCCTCACTAAGGGCGGCCTGAAGGGCCTCTATAGTCTCCTCTGGTGCAGGCATGATGGGAGATGGGAGAGAGAAGTGCAATAAGAGTAAGGAGGTCAATGGGTATGCACTGCTCACCACACTAGTGACGAGGAAGAAGAGTGAAGAGTGGTGGTACAACGGCTATAGCTGAGGAGAACAGGACTGCCACCCACCCTGCAACCGCCACCGTAAGACAGAGGAATCCTGTCGCAGTGGCGCCAGCAATTGGTGCGGAGGCTGATGCCACGAGAACGCCGGTGGTGACGGGTGACGTTGCGTAACGAGGAGCACCTGTAAGCGTCAGCACTGCTGCGGTAGTGGACGCTCTGATGGAGCCGACAGAGCTGGAGGTGGCGTCTGCTGCCGTGGAGGCTGCGGTGGTAATTGATGCGGCTGCTGTTGTGATCTGTGTGGCAATGTTGGCAGCTGCAGCTGGCAGTAGAGTGAGAGAGGCTGCCTGTGCATACGCCTCAGCTCCTCGGCCAACGGCCGTCTGTGTAGGGACACGGCAGGCCCTAGCTGTTGCTGCAAAGGTGGCTGCAGCACCAGCTGCAGCGTCAAGGATCGCACCAGCCAAGCTGATTGAGTCGGTATGCATGGGAAGGACGGGAATGACTCCAGGAACCTCAGGTGCAGTAGATGTCTCAGCCGATTCCGCCGCGGTAGGAAGAGGAGCGGACAAGGGTGTAGCAGCAGGCTCAGCAGGTTGGGGGCTGCTGGAAGGTTGCGTTCTTGGTGAGAAAGGCGGCGACGGTGGGAGGTCGTCTGGGGTGTAGACCTGACGATCAATTTCAGCTTCCTCCCTTTCACGTTCGGCGTCAAGGTCGTCCTGCCAGTAGCTGTGGTCAAGCATACACGCCCACAAGGGGACGTCGTCGTCGTCCGCCAGTGTGAAGGGCCGGGAGTGGCGCTGCAGTAACCAAGACGTATGCGGTGAGCACGCCGCACTGACTGCTGGAGGTACTGTGGCACGCTGAGATGGTGCTGTGGAGGTGGAGACGCACAGTGTCTGCTGAGACGAGTGACCTGCTGCAGGACCGTTGCGGGAGGGTGCGGCAGCTGCGCTTGTAAATCAGTCACAGTTGACAAGGCCAGCCGAGAGCGTCTGTTACGAGAGAGTGGCTGAGCGAGCACGGCTGAGAACGGTCGGCTAAACGAGAGCGGCCGAGAGTGAGAGTGGCTGAGAGCGCCACAAAAGATGAGGTCAGGGGCCCACCGTACAGCACAGAGCAGCCGGAGACAGTGGCAGGTCCAGCACAGAGCAGCCCTGGAATGGCCGAGAGAGGCCTGAGGTGCTTCGGAGAGCGGGAAGAGTGGGGATCTGCGAGACGGCAGTGGCGGGTGACACGTGCGGATGAGCTGCTGCGGACGGAGCCGAGACGAGCAGCGGCGTTGATGTTCAGCGCCATGTAGTGGTGCAGCAAAGACCTGATGCAACGGGGAGGTCAGCCAAGAGTGGCTTTGGTCGTAACCTGCTCGGGTGTGTGCCGAAACTAGTGACCAGGATCGCGAGAGCGGTGGGCGGTGTGCCTCACGTGCTCTGATACCAGTAGTTAGTTGGAAACTTCCTAGTTCACGTGTGTGAGAGCAAGCAAGGACATGCATAAGGCAAAGGACGCCATGGATGCACAATGCTTGCCTTCATAAGTTCGGAAACGACCAAGAAAAGGAGTGAGGGGGAGCGAGCGTCACTTAGCAACCGGTGAGCGTGCACTCGCCACGGGCTTCACGCCCAAGCGAGCACACACCGCCACCCGGGGGTCGAGCCCGACCACTCGGCATAAAACCGAAGCGGTGGCTGCTCACCAGCGCATGGGTGAACCCGGCGTGGTGGCCCCCTAAGGATCAGCACCCGGGAAATGCAGCTCCCCCAGAGAACACTCAAAGGCAAGCAACATGATGCAGGGCACGGCAGTCAGAATGTACGGGCCGTAACATCTAGTGCATCACAGAGTCATAAGAAACATAGGGAGTCAGACAATGGCCACATGTATCTCAACAGGAGCTCTTGGGTGAAGCTGCAGCAGTTGCAAGAGGACGTCCATGCCTCCTGCCAGAGCTGTCACGTCTGTTGCTTCCCCAGGTAAAGCCATGTCATTCAATCTGTACAGGTAAATGCACAGTGTGTGAGGGGCAAGAGGGCACAGAGTTGTGAGTGGCCAACTAACTTCAACAATCTCTATAGAGCTTGTTACTCAATTTCTAAGCCAATCAGAAAATGGCCTATTTTTTGGCAGGCAGGGTTTTCTTGGTGAGCCCTGCCAGACAGCCGACAGCCCAAAACCCAGGCGTTGTCCGTTTTGCCTGAAAAATGGACCATACCATAATACACACGATCCGAACGCAGTCCTATGGTCAGAATCACCTAGAAAATAGCAACAATGAGTTACAGCCGCCTAATCCCAGACGGGGTCTACGCTAGTCCCTTGTCCAAACAATGCCCGAATGATATGAAACTTGGTCCCTAAGGACAACATGTCACTACAAACGCAACAGTACAATCAAACCCAACACTAGACGCCTGCAGACAGGATATACAGCGACAGTGACTGTCGGCGACACGACTGCCGAGGAGGTCAACCGATGGAGTTGAGCACGTTGGAGGGAAGAGGCTCTAACAAGATGCGTGTGGGCCTCAGCGTGCGTCAGCTCCACCAGACGACACTCCAACAGCGTCGCGTCTCGCCATCATTCATCTATTCGCTGATGTACACAAGCCGGGAGGACACAATAGAGTACAAAGAGAGATGCATGAAAACGAACACTCCCCCATGACTGACAAGCATAGTGCACATAGACTGGCAGAGAGCACAAAGACCAAGCGGACAAGGGTAGAGAGAGAGAGAGAGAGAGAGAGAGAGAGAGGACCTCACGGACGCACACCAACCGCACTCACAATCTTCTTGANATGTACACAAGCCGGGAGGACACAATAGAGTACAAAGAGAGATGCATGAAAACGAACACTCCCCCATGACTGACAAGCATAGTGCACATAGACTGGCAGAGAGCACAAAGACCAAGCGGACAAGGGTAGAGAGAGAGAGAGAGAGAGAGAGAGAGAGAGAGAGAGAGAGAGGACCTCACGGACGCACACCAACCGCACTCACAATCTTCTTGAACGAGTCACGCTTCAGTGTCTTGGTCAAGAAGTCAGCCAACTACCGTGCCGTCTCAATCCACACAATGCTGGTGCTGTTGTCATGCAACAATGAACGCACATAGTGATACTCGACATTGATGTACTTTGTGCGAGTGTGATGCACGCCGTCATTGTGAGTAATGGCAATGGCACTCTCATTGCCATAGTGCAACGTGATGGACATGATTGACTGATGC
Source organism: Penium margaritaceum (assembly GCA_023375785.1). Taxonomy (NCBI): domain Eukaryota; kingdom Viridiplantae; phylum Streptophyta; class Zygnematophyceae; order Desmidiales; family Peniaceae; genus Penium; species Penium margaritaceum. The sequence goes on along the minus strand of SZWC01016394.1, from coordinate 32,316 downwards.
AACTCGGATAATAGGCGACGCGGCCACACACTCTCACATGCACCAGAACCAAGGGCAGCATACTCAGCCTTAGTAGTGTTGCGTGCTATGCAGCCTTGCTTGCTGTTGTGCCAGGACACAGCCGTGCCGCCAACAAGAACGATCTAGCTAGTTCGACTCTTACTATCCGGGCTACCGGTCTAGTCACTGTCAATGTAGCCTATCGCAACAACAGACGACTGTTGACGGAACATGAGGCCTTACCGTGGGGTCGGGACGACATAGCACAGTACTCGAACCGCGGCCCGGAAATGGGAGTGACACGACTTTTGAGAGAACTGGGCCAATAGGTTGACACAGAACGCAATGTCCGGACGCGTCGTCGTCGCTAGGAACATCAGTGACCCGATGACACGTAGATACGTCTACTGGTCACGTCTACTCGCTCCTCCACAACGGTTGGATCTGAGCTCTTCAACTTCGCCTGCCCATCGAGTGACATGGATGAGGATACTCTCAGCACGAGGGGCAGGCCCTCAGCAAAGCGCCCTCACAAAGTCTGGACGTAGACGGCCTAATGGACGTGTAGGAGACCCATGGAGCAATCATGCTCAAGCTCCATGCCCAGAAAGACACGAGCCAACCCGAGGTCCATCTGGTAGCGGCATGCAGCAGGTCCTTGACCCGCTGGATGGCTGCTGCATCTGGTGACACGATGAGCAGGTCGTCAACGTAGACCAGGACAAGGACAAAGGTCTGGCCTCATGGACTGATGAACAGTGCGGGATCGGCAATGCTGCAAAGGAGGCCGCCACTGAGAAGCGTACGACCGATCTTCTGATTCCAGTAGTGGAGTGACTGCTTCAGGCCATAGAGGGCCTTCCGTAGCTTCCAGACCTTGCTGGAGCCATCGTCGAAGCATGAAAGCTGTGTCATGTAGAGTTCCTTGCCTTCCAGTGAGCCATGGAGAAAGGCGTTGCTCACATCCATGTGATACAGCTGCCACCAATGTTGGGCAACCAGGCTGAAGAACGCCCGGCTAGTGGAGAACCGACCAAATGGGGCGAAGATCTGGTCATAGTTGATCCCAGGGACCTGAGCAAACCCCTTGTTCGTAAGACGTGCCTTGTAATTTTCCAGGGACCCGTCCGGTTTCCACTTGCGCCAGAGGACCCACTTGGGGGGAAGGTCGACAAGCTCGTAGACCTGATGTTACCGAATGGCGGTGAGCTCTTCAGCGCATGAAACCTCCCAATGTGCAGCCTCGGGAGACGCCCGAGCCTCACGTAGGGTGGCTGGATCCTCTGGAAATTCTGTGGGTCATATAGTGAGTGCGTGCGCGTCTTGAGCCCCAGGTGGTGTACGTGTGAGCGTGGCTATGACGGCATATCAATGCTCCTGATGGAGCATGGCGCAGCCCAACGCTGACCTCGGATGTAGGTCAGTGATGATTGCCAAAGTTGCCTAGCCAAGCGCTTTGGTGCCAGGGTCCCCACTCACAACTGTGGGAGTGGGTCCGTCGGGAGGCAGAGAACCTCGTGGGGTGACAGGGGTTGTGGCGCGATGGGGCCCGAGGCGACGACCTGTGTGCTTGTTGATGGTCGGGGTCGGAGACTCCCGCCAGGCCCATGTGTGTAGCGTGCCGGCCCTGACGGGCCGGCCGGCTTTGAGGTGCCAGCGGATGTAGATGGGGTAGCTAGCCCGGAGGGGCTGGCGGACATGGACGGGGCGGTCGGCGCAGAGGTGCCAGTGGATGCAGATGGGACAGCTGGCCCGGAGGGGCTGGCAGACACGGGCAGAGCGACTAGTGCAGAGGTGCCAGTGGACGCAGATGGAGCAGCTGGCCTGGAGGGGCTGGCGGGCATGGATGGGGCAGCTGGTGTAGAGGTGCCAGCAGACGCAAATGGGGCATCTGGCCTGGAGGGGCTGGCGGACACGGATGAGGCAGCCGGTGCAGAGGTGCCAGCGGATGCATATGGGATAGCTGGTCCGGAGGGGCTGGCGGACACGGATGGGGCAGCCGGTGTAGAGGTGCCAGAGGATGCAGATGGGGTAGCTGGCCTAGAGGGAATGGCGGGCACGGATGGGACAACCGACACAGAGGTGCCAGCGGGCGCAGATGGGCCAGCTGGTCCGGAGGGGCTGGCGGACACGGATGGGGCGGCCGATGCATAGGTACCAGCGGGGGCTGACGATGTGACACCCCGACGCGGCTGGACGGAGGACAGATCCACCACTCCCCCTCGCAACGGGAAGGACATCGACGCGCCGGAGCAAACGAGGTCACGGGGAAACAGGTCCTCAGAGAAGAGGGCATCCCGGGACTCGACGATGGAATGTCGGGATGGATCCCAGGATCGCCATGCCTTTGATTGACGTGAGACGCCAAGGAGGGTGCAGAGACGGATGCAAGGCTCAAGTTTGTCGCCTTGGTGTGGGGTAGGTAGCCACACGATGGCTGCGCAGCCCCATACGCGAGCCGGTCGGAGGTCTGCGTGCTCGCCACACCAGTGCTGGTACGGTGTGGACTGACGGGGAGAAGGTCCGTGGGGAATCCGGTTCCAGACCGATGTCATGTAGGTCATGGATTCAAAGTAGAAGCTATCAGAAAGACAAGACTTGACACACATGGTGCGGAAAGCGTCGGCCATGGTGCGGTTCCACTGCTCAGAGACGTCATTCTTGGCTGGCTTGTAAGGTGCCAAAGTCTCATGATGGATGCCATGGGAGGCGAGGAAGAGTGTAGTCTCCCCCATAAAATCGCCACCGCGATCATAACGGAAGCGGAAGAGAGGACAACCACACTCACACTCAGCATAGACAAGCCAGTCCCAAATGGTAGGGACGACATCGCTCTTCTGTCGAAGACAGAAGACCCATCGGTAGCGAGAGTAGTCATCAGCGAGGGTCAAGACATATCGTCCGTGCTCCCCGACGGACTCCATCGGGAGGGGATCCATGACATCAGAGTGAACCAAGTCTAGCGAGGCGGACGCACGTGAGGAGGACATGGAGTAGGTGGACCGATGCATCTTTCCTTGAGCACACCCAATGCACTACGTGGAACACGGAAGTGGAAAGGAGGTTGGGTCAAGGCCCGTGGCATGTTACATGCGGAGCATGCTGTCGACTGCGGCAGAGTGGACGTGATAGAGGCGGCGGTGCAAGAGACGTGTGTGCTTCGGAGAGAGTGTGCTGGTAACAAACACATGGCCTGGTCGCTAACGGTGACATGGCAGTGGACGAGGGACGGGGATGCGGTGGACGAGGTTGCGAACCGGGACTGGCAGTCGTCCAGCCATGCGACATCATCACGAAGAGGAGCAGGTGGGGAGGGCACGGCAGAGAACGGACTGGAAGAAGGTACAAGGCACGAACGCAGCTCAGACTCTGTCATGCATGTCAGGGTAGGGGGACCAGCGACGACGCAATTCGCACTTCCCTGGGGAGGAGGGCGAGGCAGTCCGAGCTGGAGTGCGATGAACTTCTCGAACTGACGCTCGCAGAAGGAGGGCCCGACGAAGTAGACCGACTACGGCGTGACCGCATCGGAGTCCGCAAAGGAGGAGGGAGGCACCGATGACGGAAGAGCGGGCACCGACGGCTGCGGATGATGCTACGGCTGAGCTGTCGGTGGGTGAAAGGGACCGGGCGGTGCGGACATAGCAGGAGCAACAACAGTGACGGAAACGGTGACGAGGCGGCGCTCACGCTGGCGACACATGGTGGCGATGCCGCGCGCCTTGTCTGTCGGGAGTGGACACGTGTACCATCCGTGTCCTGGCTGGCCACAGTTATGACAGACTAAGCTACCGGCAGTGGATCCGCTTGACTTCTACTGTGGGCCCTTGCCCTTCTTGACCCTACATTTCTTCTTGCAGGATGATGAGGCTCCAAAGGACGCAGTTGCTGTGGGGGCGGCAACAGCCACCGAGGCGACAGCAGGAGAGGCGAGGGCCTCTATGCGCTGGATGTGGGACTCCTGACAAGCCTCCTCAATGCGGAGAGAGAGCTCGTATGTCCAGGGAATGAGGGTGGCCTGGGCAGCCATCACGGCGAGAACACCATGGGTGTAATGGACAAAGACGTCTGTGAACGTGTCGGTTGCGCCGTGCTTGATGGTGAGGAGCGGGGATAGAGGGGGTGGTGCAGCGTCTCCCAGGCGACGAAGGATGTCCTCCGCCTGCTGCCAGTAGGAGGCGACCATCTCGGTCTCCACCATATGGAGAGAGTTGAACTCCTGAAGCAGGCGGCTGGTCTCTACCTCGCTGGAAAGGCAATGAAGGCGCGTGAGGATGTACTACGTCACTACGGAGTCGGGGAGGCTGCGAGTGGAGAAGTCACCGAGAAAGGGCTCAAGAGTAAGACGTGAAGCCGGAGGGGTGACGGGGACGAGGGCACGTACAGCGCGACCAACATAATACACCTGGTTGGCCTGGGTGGAGTCGTACGGCAGGACGGAGTATGGCCACAGGCCCTCACCTTGCGCCCAGTTGCGGAAGCTGAGCTCCCAGCTCTGGAACTGCTCACCAGCCAGGAGCGGCGTGGGCGGGGTTTCAAAGTCCTTTGGCCTCCGGCCAGCACCTAGAGTGGGGCCTAGGACTGAAGACACAGTCTGCCTTTGGCGTAGGGTATGTTGCTACTCCAAATACTATGTAGCATAGGAAACGATGGGAGAAGTATGCCCGGGTGGAAGGAAGGGCGGCGACTACTGATGCTGCTGCCGCTACTGCTGCAACTACAGTGGCTGCTGCTACGTCAGCTTTGTCGGAGGCTGTAATACTGCTAGCTGTTGCGTTAGCATTGCGAGCTGCTGGCGTATGGCAGCTAGCACATCTGTCAGGCCAGCAAGGCCAACGACATATCCTGCAGGGTGTAGGTGTTGCTACGGCTGCCGCTGCTGTTGCTGTTGCTGCTGCTGTTGCTACTACTATTGCTATAGTGGCTGGTGTAGCGACTGCTGCTGCTGCTACTATTGTTGCTACTACTACTACTATTGTTGCTGTAGCGGCTTCTACTGCAGCTGTTGTAGCTATTGCTCTTGCTGCTGGTTCTACGGTTGCTACAGCTGCTACTGCTGCTGCTGCTATCGCCGCTGCTGTTGCTGGTGTAGTGGCGGCAACTGCTACAGTTGCTGCAGAAAGGGGGGACCAATGGGTCCTCCTGTAGAGGAGGACCCCTCCTCACTTTCAGCCATGGTTCCCTTTGTTCTTTTTTGTTGTTGTGCTAAACTTGTTGCTGATGTTAGGAGTAACGTCAGCAGTGACTTCAATAGTGACGTCAGTAGTGCGGCTGAGTTAACAGGGACGTCAGCAGTGATGTCAGCCGAGGATGGCTGATGTCAGCAGTGGCTGTCACGCTACTACTATAGTCACTACTACGTTAGCTGCTCTGCAGTGTAGCTGCTGCAGCTGCTACTGTTGTTGCTGGTGGTGTAGCGGCTTCTGCTGTGGTTGCTGTAGTTATTGCTACAGTTACTATTGCTGCTACTGCTGCTACTACTTCTGCTATTGCTGTGGCTGCTTATTGCTACTGCTGCTGTTACTGTAGTGGCTGCTACTACTGCTGCTACTACTACTGTTGCTATTGCTGTAGTGGCTGCTATAGCTGATGTTGTTGCTACTGCTGTTGTTGCTGATGTCAGTAGTGATGTCAGTAGTGAATTCAGCGATGATGTCAGCACTCCCGACTGACGTCACTGCAACTACTACAACTGTTGCCACTACTACTGCTACCGTTGTAGTGGCTGCTGTGGCAGCAGCTGCTCCTACTGTTGCTGCTACTGCTTCTGTAGCCGCTACTACTGCAACTGCTGCAACAGCTACTACTACTACTGCTACTACTACAACGGCTGTTACTGGTGCAGCTACAACTACTATGGCTATGGCAGTAGCTATTGTGGCCACCTCTGCTGTAGCAGCACTGCTGCACACTGCTACTTATACGGCAGGTGCTGCTACTGTAGCAGAAGCAGTGAGGGTGGGGGTGCTGCCCCCAGCCCTCGGTTGTGTTGAGTGCGGGAATTTCATAATTTTGTTTTGTTTTCTTCTCTTTTTTTCTCGTCTGTGGATACTGCTCACTATTGTTGTAGCTACGCGCTGCTACCGTGGCCGCTACTACTGCTGCTGCTGTTGGCCACTGCTGCTACTACTGGCTGTTGTTGCTGCTGCCTACAGCTGGTGCTGCTACTTCGTCTCGCTGCTAGCTGCTGCTGCTCGCTGCTGGCTGCTGCTTCGCGCTGCTGGCTGCTAGTGCTCGCTGCTACTGCTTCTCTTGCTGCTGCTGAAAGCTGTTGCTATTGCTGCTCACTGCTCGCTGCTCGTTGGTGTTCACTGCTCGCTGCTATAGATGCTGATGCTTGCTGCTCGCTGCTCAGTGCTGCTCGCTACTGTAGTTGCTACTACTACTACTGTTACTGCTGTGATGCTTTTGCTACTGTAGGTTGTTGCTGCTGTTGCCCACAGGCGCTGCTTACTGCAGCATCTACTACTTGCTAGCGGCATGCTGCTTGTTGTGTGCTACTTGCTGCGTGCTGCTGCTACTGGTGCCGTGCTGGCAACAACACATGCGCATTCACTTTCTTGGCAGTATTGTCGCCACGTGCGTCGGCGCCGCTCTAGCGTCGGACGGTCGTTCCCGCCGCGAGTCCACCACTGCTACCACTGTCGTGGGGTCAGTGCTGCCAAAGAAATTTTGGTAGCATTTCCCCCGCGTTGGGAGCATTATGAAGATGCCACCTGGCGGGTCAACGCTACCGGAAAACATCCGGTAGTATTTTCCCGGCATGGATCTGTTCTGGGGACCGCCGGCGTTGACTCGATCTGTTCGTCGGTGTTCTCCTACTTCTTCTATGCTCTGGCTCTGATACCAAGCTTAAAAACCTAACGCAGCAGGTTGGGGCAGCAGCGTTGTTGATGCAGCGTTTGGAAACCCACGCTTGTTGCTTAGGCTGCCCCCTCAGTTGGTACACCAGAGTCTAAGTCTGAAATCTCTGGTGTTGTTACTCAGAAACGCGTGCGCCAGAGTTAGCACTAGACAGCAGCTGAAAACTGGAAATGACTAATTAGGAAGTGAGAATGAGCAATATTGGGAGAGCCCTCCAAGTTCTAGCTCCCCCCCCCCCCCCCC
>SZWC01016394.1:0-12492 GCA_023375785.1 Penium margaritaceum | reverse complement strand
ATCTATATCTATATCTATATCTATATCTATATCTATATCTATATCTATATCTATATCTATATCTATATCTATATCTATATCTATATCTATATCTATATCTATATCTATATCTATATCTATATCTATATGTTGCACTATGTGTTATCCGGTACATAATCTCTACTGTCTGGGTTGGTCTTTGCTACTGTGCACAACGGTTAGTTTGTTTCTCTATGGCTATAGAGATAGTGACTAGGTCCATGCAGATACCTGTAACCACACATTCTAAGACAGTTATTTCATGGAGAATTGGTAAGAAAGCTGTATGGCAAAAAGCTCTAGCAAAGCCGAGTATGTTGCACTTAGTGCAGGTACATGTGAGTGTGTTTTATTGTATCGAACATTGCAAAAGTTGTGTATGCCCATCAGTTGCATCAATTTGAGCTACGACAACCAAAGCACAAAAGCTATTGCCGAGCACGATGGCATGCATAACACCCACATTAAGCACATCAACATGGAGCATAATTTTTTGTGTGAGTTAACAGATTGTCTGAGTTGATACCAAAGAGTAGAGAGCTGAATCCATGGCAAAAGTTCCCAGAAACAGTTCCTTCAAGGCTTCTGTTCAAGACGTAGGCCTGTTTTTACTCTTGGTGCTCCAGGTTGATATGCTGTACTGCTTATGTACGTGTACAGTCTTGTATCATGTCTCGTGATATCCACTTTGTGCTTGTGAGTACCAGTATGTGCGTCGGCTGTGGGTCTTTGGGGAGTGTTGTACATGTCACAGAAACACGGTGACCTCTAGCCTCATTGCATGCTCTTCAAATCCAAGCTCATGATTGACTGGTGCAGAATCCCGACGTCAGCTATATGATCATAGGAGAGACTGCGGCAGTGCTGCACTCAAGATTTTTGGAGGGGTATTTCCATGAAGTTCTGGATAAATCCACGGCCAATGGTGATAGCCACGACCAATGGTGGCGGTAAGCTATTTACGTCTGCTATAGGTTCACAGCAGAATCATCTTGCACTCACGAGTGGATGTGCACATTTGTGATGGTGTTTGGAGCCAGTCTTTGGCGTTCGTGGTAGCCAGGTACTGACCCCTAGACTGCATGCTGCCAGATTTTTCCCCGGTAGCCCACCTTCTACTCTTCTTTATTTTGGCTGGGTGGTTTGATTCTCAGGCACAAACAAGTTTGGAGAGCGCAAGAAAGCCTGCTGTTTGCTTGAACTTGGCCTTGCTACCTAAGCCGCATGTGTACTAATTGTTGTTGCGACTTCACTTCTACAAAAGTCTTGCCATGGATTCTCCTTGATTTCTGTCATCTCACGCACTCCACTGTTCCTCTATCTTCCTCATCAAGTAATTCATATCTAAAAGCATCAAGATGCACAAATGAAAGAAATAGCAACAGCCAAAGAGTGAGCCCGGTCTGCAAAACAAAAAAAGCTTCTTCTAAGAGTCACTCGTCATGTGCATCAGCTGCATTGGCTCACTTTTGAGTAAATTTGTTTGTGTGGAGGCCAGTGGACAATGGTTCTTTCATTATCATGTCCGTAATTTAACACCAATACCAACAAGGATACCCTGGGCAGCATTCATCATCTTATGTAGAACTGATTACCGGCACTGGCCTACATTTTGCAATTCGCCAAAATATTGCGGCCGAAGGAGGGAGGACATTATTGTTTTATCCCTGAAATACATGAGCCCCTAAATTAAGCGTGTGGGTATTTCTTCCCATACATTCATGGCCCACTGCACATCAACTTCCAGATTTATACACTGGCCAAGAGCATTTTGGCCAACTGCCGCGACCATCGGTGTCCGATTCCAAAAGGTTCCATAAGGTTCCACCACTTTACACAACTTTCGACAGAGCTATCCCAAACCATATCAATGTTTTGATACTTTTTGGCCATCTTTTTTTTGTCGCTATCATTTTATGAAGACACGAATCAATATTCTCGAAACCCCCTGAATTCATGACGGATTTTCTCAAATCAGCCTCTCATGACGCGACGTAGCATGCATCTCTTTACTCCAGCGTCCAGGGTCCCAAGTAAACCTCATCCTTATTTTTGCTATTCCATGTACGTTCTTGACATTTCTAACACTTGTCATTGACACACAAATCCTTCTAATTACTAATTATCTAATATTCCTAATTCCTTGAACCGTCTTCTGCTCCGCACTTTCTACCTGTAAACCATCCACGTTCTGCTCTGCATAACACTTGATATCAAAGCACAAAGGTGCTGGAGGGGCTGTCGACGACCTTACATTAAGGAAAAAACCTTGAACAAGTCTTCAGAATATCTCCACCTTCCTCATTATATGAGACCTTGCAACAATGACTGTGAACAGAGCGAGAACACCCAGAGACACGCAGTAGTAACCAACAATTTTTTTGGTGGAGGGCTCTCAAAACAACGCAATCCACACTGCTCTCCGGACAAACAAGAAAACAGTAGGAGGCTTTACAAATAATGACATAATTTCAATGAATCTAACATCCAATCCAGTGATGAACGCCTTGCCTCCATCGTTTCCCATGGAGGTAACACCTGGCAGAATGGGAGGGGATACCTGCAGATAGGCTCACTTAAAAAAAAAAACCTACGTAAGAAGTTGTGGAGACTCAAGAGCTTCAACAAAAATATGCTCCAACAACTCAGTGCAGCCATGGAAGAGCTTAAGATAAACACACATAGGAAGCAATGCTTTCCTAGAGAGACAATGAACTCTTGAGTTAACCCAAAATCCGGCTCCACTATTGAAGTTTTCCGATTCCGCAAAATTGAAGGAACCGATGGCTCGCATGTGGCTGATGAGTTTGGAGGTGTAGCTCACCATCGCTGGGGTCAACAAAGATCATAATAGAATTGAACTCACGGTATTTTTTTTACATGGCACATCATTGATTTGGTGGTGAGATTTAAAGATCATCCAATGGCACCAAGAGACCGGTGCAGTTAGAATAACGGCTCTTGCAATAGTTCTCACAACATCGACCATAGGCGTTGCACCTTTTGAGAAGAAAAATGCAACGTGGTCAGTTTCTTTGACTCGAAATAAATTTGTATCTATTTCACATGTGTAATCCTTGTACGATTTAGGAAGCCGAATGAAAATTCTGATGTATGGTACAAGCTGCAACACTTGTATCAGCAGCAGAGCATGGCAGGGTACACACGGTGTTTCTGTGAACTCCCCACGGGTAGTAGTATAACCCACAACAAAATCTATTTCTACTACAATATTGGCCTTAGAGGAAAGTGGGTCATATCTTGTATGACTGTCAGAGAAAAACAGAAGCCTGCGTGAACGGAGAGGAACTTGCAGAGAATAATTGAGGAGTCAAGAAATGACAAAGGATAAGAGTAGACGAAAAAACCTCCTTTCCAGTCAGAAAATTCTGTGCTGACTGATCGCCCACCTGAACAACTCTCAACACTACACACGAGGGTTCCTGAGGTCGCAACATTCAGGGACAATCAGCCGGTAATACTTCTATGAGTGCAACCAAGGGGTTGCAAAACTCACAAACTGGTACTAGCTCTTCTGGATGGAGGAGCTTCTCATAGTTTATAAGCAATGAGGTGGTTTGGAAGCTGGAATTTTTGGCCGAACAAGGAGGGTTAAGAAATGTCGATGGACGTCGACAGATTCTGCTGACTTTGCAATCCACTCCGGCTGTAAATAGGAGCTCAGCATGATGTAACGGTGTATAGATGTAGCTGAATGTTTGAAAATGAAATCTTTTTCATCAGCACAATCCCCAAGTAGACTGGAGAAGTGGTTCATTCTACATCAGCAATAATGGTAGAGGTTGATACTTTCCTCTGATCGATTGAACCACAACACAACGTCAGTTAAAGGAAGGAGTAGAGGAGGAAGCCACAGGGGAAGTGGGAACAGCCGTAACCCGACGCACGTAGTCGATGCCTTTGGATGTGGCCAAGCTGTGCCTATGACGCAGAGCTCAAGCGTTTCTGATCCACAAGGAACCAGGAGAAATAGATGACATTGCAACAATGGAAGCAACAAAACAACCTCATCATCCTCGACACCTGAATGGTTTGCAACCAATGCGGATGATTTTGTACAGATTGTTGAGGAATTTGAATGGGTCTTTCCTGAAAACCTACCTTGAGAGCTACCTCTGCAATGCAGAAGCAATCACCAGATCCAAAACCAAATAGTAGACCAACGGTCAAAGGGACCTTCCGGATGAGCAACCACAAGCTGACCAAATTCGAAAGATACCTGGAAGAGATTCACGGTGTGGGATTTATCAGGCCGTCCATGTCACCATACGCCACACCTATAATTCCCTTCTAATATAAAACCGATTAGACCCAGGTGTGCATGGACTGCAGAAAATTGAAAAAAAAAAAAAAAAATTACCATGAAGAATTTTCATGCCAATTTTTCAAGCAAATGAGAAATTTCAACAACTCTGAGAAGCAAATGTATCTACAAATTTGTCAGTGCCTCTCTCCAATTTCACCTGTAAAACCACCAAGTGGAGTCGAGGAGATGACAAACAATAAGTATTTTCCTCTGAGAAGTGATCTAACCTTGGCGTCAGTCTTACAAGTGGCATATCCAGTAGTGGACTGCATCATGACCACCAACAAATCCTATCGATAAATCAGAGCCGTTCACCTCTAGGAGAATTGTGGTGGAGAACAACCAGCCTTGTAGATGTTGAGAAAATTATGTGGGCCGGAGCTAAACAATGCGGTGCATAAAAACAAGATGTTGGTGGTTGTGCATGTGTTTCAGACGTGATGGTAGTATATGGAATGCCAATGATGTGTCCTCTTACCGATCACCTCACACTAAAACACCTCAAGAATCAGCCATATCTAAGCCATCGACAAAGTCAATAAATGGATTTCCTTCAGTCCAGATTCAATGACGGCATCCAGTACTAGCCTGGAAATATAAATCCGAGATCTTATGAAATTACTTGTCAAACAAAATCCATATCTTGCAAGGATGCTCACGAAAGGTGAAGATGAGTTTGGGGGGCTTGCCATAATTATGTTCTTGTTTCATGACTCCTACTGGTGGCAATGATTCACTATCCATGTCGATGTTCCCCACAGTGACAAACTCTGTCGTATGCTATTGGAGGAGTGTCATGACACCATTCAATGTGGAAACTTCAGCAAGAATAAGACACTGAAGAAACTCATGAATCAATACTGGTGGGACAAGATGCAAACTGACATTGCAAACTAATGCGAGACATGCAGCGCGTACAAACGCCATAATGCAAGTCAAATGAACCCCCAAATTTGCTTCAACCACTACCAGTACCCAAAGAGCCATCATTGGACTTCGTCACAGGTTTTCCCATCACACCAAAAGGATTCTTGAAAAGTCACACTTCATACCAATCAAGGTCACTGCCAAAGAAACTGTACCAACTGTTCCTCAACAACATTGTCCAACTACACGATGTCTCCTCCTCCACCACTGGTGACATGGATGGAAGGTTTACCAGCTGTTTTTGGCGACAATTGATGACTCGCTAAAGCAGTGAAATCCAACTATCGAAACTCTTCCTTTCCCAGACTGACAGGCAAACTGAGTGCACCAATAAGACGCTCGAACAAGTACTCCAAACCTTGTGCAAGCCATGATGGATATGAGGTTGCCAGAAAGTGACAAAAATGGGCTACTCGATAAAAAGCATCTGAGACCAAAAATGCATAGAGGATATTTCACAGGTTCCAACGCAACTTACGAAACTCAATTTGGATTCCGTTTGAGTGAGATATGGTTTTTCAAAGTTTGGAGATCGTGGTTTAAGTGGCGACCATAGCACTTTCAGCACAAAAGGCAGCCAGAATTATTGACCAGGACGGCTGAGAGCGGCCTTCAAGGAGAGAAGACGGATGAAGGGCCTTCAAGAGACCTGAAGGAAGGATCACTCGAGGGTTATTGGCCGTGCAGGCCGTGGGAGACATTTTTCTAATGCATGACAAGATGACTGCCACACATCCCGCTACGGTAGGAGTGTGCTAGAGAGTCAACTTTGACAGAGTGTATCTCAGTGCTCCCTAGGCCAAATGAGGTGTATAAGGGCTTTTTAGAAAGATGTAATGATTTACTTCCTCAATGAAGAGTCAAATCTGAAATTCTTATCATCAGCGTTCCAATAATTGCTTCCAAATTTTCTGACTGTGCAACCTGCAACTCCCTCTCACAAACAGTTGGTCATGCCTAGGTGGCTCTTAGTGAGCCTGATCACCTCCCTGGGGACTGCACAGTTTACATCAGTGGTATTAGAGCTACAAAAAGGCTTTGCCTCATCCTTGAGGTATTCCTTGTACCCTGTCTGTGAGAGAGTCGTTTGGGTACTGAATGCTGCACTACTATGGCGACATCCACTTCGGTGGTCGCCTGCGTCAACATCACCAATTTTGAATGCAAGAACTTCTTCAACTGGAGCCACAAAATGAAGATGGTACTGATGGAGAAGGATCTCTGGAGCCAGGTGGATGAGAAGGAGAAGGAACCAGCGGAAGGCTCTCCCTCTCTCCCTGTGAGACCCGTGCCTACTGCGAGAAGCGTGACCGCGCCCTCGCCACCATCTATCTCTACCTCGCCGAACGACAAAAAATCCTCATCCGTGGTATCCTTACACCAAAGGAGGTTTGAAAAAAGCTTGATTCCACTTATTCTTCCAAGTCAATCCTCATCAACATGCAGCTGAATCCTTAGTTTCACACTGTGAAGATGGATGAGTCCGCATCCATGATTGACTACATCAGCATGCTAAAGTCTCTTGATGACCAGCTTGCTGCGATTGAGGACCCTTTCAAGGAATTTGTACTCATACTAACCATCCTCTCTGGCCTTTCTAGCAACTATACTCCTTTTATTTTTTCCCCAGACCAGCGTGGCAACAAGCTCTTCCTCAATGACCTGGAGGAGAGCCTACTGTTTGAGGAGGAGCGTCGCAAGGGAGGGCAGACAGGATGATGACAGAAGCGGACTGGACGTTTTTCTCATCACCAACTCTGGTCACGGGGGTGGTGCTGCACCAATCAGGGGCTATGGCGGAGGATAGAGGAAGAAGGGGAAGTTCCACTACTACAAGAAGCCGGGCCATTGGACGCGCGAATGCCGGAAGAAGAAGGTGGACCTTGCGGCTAGAGTGGAATCGGGAAAGCAGACTAACACTTCTGCAAACACAGCTGATTGGGAGAGAGGATTTGTGAATACCATCTGGGTATTGCACTCCTCCTAAAAAACTACCTAGTTTTGGATCATCGGCTCTGGAGCCACATGGCACATGACGTGTCGTCGAGAGTGGTTCATTGTCTATACCGCCGTTGAACCTTGTCGGGTGTACATGGGGAACAACCATGTGCAAATGGCGGTTGGGGAGGGTGAGCTTGTGTTTTGTGCTTCCGTTTAATGGAATCGCATGGAACATCATGTGAAGGGGGTGCTCCATGTTCTGGGGCTGGCAGCTAACCTCCTCTTTGTTTCCTCTCTCATCTCCAAAGGCATGCAGGCTTGTTTTGAGAATGGTGGCTGCACCATTTCTGCCCGTGCAGGCCGTGTGCTTGCAAAAGCGGTCAAAGAGAGCGGTATCTACCATCTCTATGTGGCATCGGAGAAGGAAGTTGACTCGGCATTGGCGACAAGAGAAGGAAAATACGACATCGGCATATGGCACCGTCGGCTTGGTCAGCTCGGCTTTGGCACCATCACCTCCATTCAACAGATGGTCCGTGATCTGGAGCTCAAGGGGGTGAAGCAGCCAGGTGCATCGGCTTGTGAGAGCTGCATTGAAGGGAAGCAAGCCCACTCTCCTTTCACGAGGAGAGGAAAGAGAGTGACTAAGATTCTCTCACTCATTCACTCTGAATTGTGTGGTCCCATGCCATCACAGTCTTTGTCTAACAATTTGTGCTTTTTCACGTTCATTGATGACAATTCAAAGAAGACGTGGGAGTCCTTCCTGGCTGGAAAGAATGAGTTTTTTTATGCTTTCAAGGTATGGATTGCTGTTACACAGACTGAGAGTAGTAGTCGGTTGAAGGTGCTTTGTACCGACGGTGGAGGAGAGAATCTCTCCAACAACTTCTGCAACTACCTCAAGCATCACCAGATCCGACACGAGGTCACTCCACCTAGAACGTCGCAATTGAACAGTGTGGCTGAACACGCAAATTGCATGCTCATAGAGCGTGTTTGTAGCATGCTCCAAGACGTAGAGCTCTCGCCAACCTTTTGGACGGAAGCGGTCAACACTGACGTGTACCTGAAAAACTAGAGTCCCACGCGTGCCGTGTCATTGATGACAATGGAGGAGGAGTAGACGGGACGCAAGCCAACAGTGATGCACCTGAAAGTCTTTGGGTGTGGCGCATTGGTGGACATACCTGCCGGCAACCGGAATCAGCTGGACGCAAAGTCGGTGAAGGTGGCCTTCCTCGGCTACGACACCATGGGATACCACCTCTATAATCTCGCTGCACGCAAGATCATCCGCAGCCGTGACGTGATCCTTCAAGAAGACGTGAAGGGCTGGACTTGGAGCCCTATGTCTGCAGTCCACTTGCTCCCGCACTTGTACTTGAGGTGGAAGAGGAACCGGTAGCAGAAGAGGACGATGCGGAAGATGGCAGTGGTAACAAAAATGACAAGGAAGTGGAGGAAGCTCAGAAACAGAAGGAGCCAGCAACCGAATCTGGTAAGGAGGAGTAGTGGAACAATGTACAACACTTGCCACGGAGGTCTGCATGCCTCAAAAAAGGTACAAAGGACAGTGGGGAGCATCAACAGCCGTCCGAGAGGCTCGCCAAGAAGCAGGCACAGCAAGGGGAGCAACTGAACCTATGCTTTGATCCACCACCAACGGAGTCCTCTGACCTCGAGCTCCTCTTTTTCACCATCACCGATGACCCAGTCACCTTCAACGAAGCCATGGCAACGTTGAGGCGGCAGATTGGTGTGACACAGCAGACGATGAGTATGGTGCGCTCATAAAGAACATCACCTGGACTATTGAGGAAGCTCCACGTGGCAGCAGGGTGATCGGGTGAGAGTGGACCTTCAGGCACAAGAGTGGTGCCAATGGTAAGGTGCTCAGGTACATAGCACAGCTGGTTACAAAGGGGTATACACAGACTGAGGGTGTGGATTATAATGAGACATTTGCACCTATTGCAAGGTTTCCTTCCATCCAAGTAATCCTTGCTCTTGCTACTGCTATGGACTGGGAGGTACACCAAATGGGTATGACGTGTGTATTTCTGAATGGTGACCTTGAGGAGGATGTGTACATGGAGCAGCCGAAGGGAAGGGATGGAGGATTTGGTGGAAGGGAAGGAGGATTTCGTGTGCAAGCTTGTGAAGGCTCTCTACAGCCTAAAGCAAGCACCGCGAGTATTGTACAACAAGATGGATAAGAATCTGGTTAGCCTTGGCTTTGTGCGCAGTGAATCTGACCATGCAGTCTACGGGTGTATGCAAGAGGCAAGCCAGGTTATCATCTTGCTCTACGTTGATGATCTTCTCATTGCCTCTGACTCCAAGCCTCTCTTGGACGATGTGAAGCAGTCCCTTGCTGCCATGTTCGACATGAAAGACATGGGAGAGCTCAGTTACTACCTTGGCCTTCAGGTCAAGCGTGACCGGCAGCAACAGACCTTGGAGTTGTCACAGAGCACGTACGTGAGCGACGTCGTCAAGCGCTTCAACATGGCAAGAGCGCGCAACACCACTGAAAGTGGGAGCGAAGCTGAGCATCATGCAGACTCCCCATGGAATGCAAGAGAGCAGCCACATAGAAGCAGTGCCGTACCAAGCAGCAATTGAGAGTCTCATGTACACAGCGGCCGGCACGCGCCTCGACATCAGCCAAACAGTAGGAGTGCTCAGCAGGTTCTGCGTGAATCTTGGCACGCCGCATTGGGAGGCGGTCAAGTGCGTGCTGCGCTACCTGGACAGCAGCAGTAGCCTTTGCCTCACATTCAACGGCAAAAACAGCCCCATCCTCACGGGCTATAGCAACGCAGATTGGGGAGGTGGCCTGGACACAAGGAGGTCGACCATTGGGTTCGTGTTTGTGCTCAGAGGAGGTGCAATCAGTTGGAGCAAGAAACAAGAGTGGGTCGTCCTCTCCTCAACTGAAGCATAGTATGTTGTCCAGAGTGAAGTAGCAAAGGAAGCCGTGTGGCTGCGTGAGCTGCTGACAAGCCTTGGGCAGCAGCAGACCGCATCGACCACCATCTACTGTGATAACATTATCACCATTGCTCTGACCAAGTGCGCAGAGTTTCACACCCGCACCAAGCACATCGACCTGCGGTACCACTTCATCCATGAGCTTGTGGCAAAGCAGGTGGTTCAGATCATTTTTTCCCTTCAAGCATGATGTTGGCAGACTTCTTGACCAAGCTTCTTTCAGCACACCGATGTCAGCAGCTATGGGGACAGTGTGGACTAGTGTGATTTTTACTCTCTCAAAGTGGGAGAATGATGGATATGAGGTTTCTAGAAAGTGACAAAAATGGGTTGCTCGATAAAAATCACCACAGATGCATAGAGGATATTCCACAGGTTCCAGCGTACTTTACAGAAATCAAGCCGGAGTCAGTTTGAGTGAGATAAAGTTTTTCAGAGTTTGGAGATCGTAGTTCGGGTTCAAGTGGCGACCATAGCACTTTCAGCACAGAAGGCGGCCAAAATTATTGACCAGGATGCCTGAGAGCGGTCTTCAAGGAGAAAAGATGGCTGAAGGGCCTTCAAGAGACTTCAAGGAAGGAGCACTCAAGGATTTTTGGCCGTGCAAGCCGTGGGAGACATAATTCCAATGCATGACACAGTGACTGCCGCACATCCCGGTAGAGTAGGAGTGTGCTAGAGGATTAACTTTGAAAGAGTGTATCTCAGTGCTCCCTTGAAAAAATGAGGCATATAAGAGCTTGTTAGAAAGCTGTGATGATTTAATTTCTCACTCAATAGTCGACTCTGACATTTGCATTCTTAGAGTTTCTACAATTTCTTCCAAACTTTCTGTCTGTGGAACCTCTAAGTTCCTCTCACAAACAGTTGGTTATGCCTAAGTGGCTCTTAGTGAGCTTGATCACCTCCCTGAGGGCTTCCCAGTTTACATCAAGCTGCATGGCACTGACTGGAAGGTAAAGCTACTAACCTTCAAGCTCCCGTATAACTCCACGACCTCCACCACATCAGCAAATCTTCCCTTCAAAATAGCTTATACGACACTACCCTAAACTAAGACGAGTTTGCAGAGTTCAAGAAAACTTCCTGCAGTCGCCATAAAGTGTTGAGAATTCCAAATTATCTGGGATGAAACTCGCCAGAAACTCACAAAGACTCAGGCAACTATGAAGCGAGCAGCCGACACACATCGGACGCACGTCAAATTTCACATCAGTGAAATTTGCATCCTACTCAGCCCGGTGAACGTCTGCTTGCAACAAAAGCACTATGCAAAGCTTAAATCTAAGTAGATGGGGGCTTTTGCAAATAAAGAAACACGAAAACATGTCCTTAAACTCTGACTACCGGACAAAATGGCTATGCACCCGGTGTTCTACATCAGCAGATCCAAACTCAACTGGGAATCCAGCAAGCAGCTTCTGGTAGAGACATGCCTCCACCACCACCTATAGAAGTGGACAAGGGTATTTATTACGTTGAAGAATATATATTGGGCCACTGTTGGTGTGGGAAAGTGAAAGATCATCTAGTCATTTGCAAGGCTTTGACGCTTCACCCAGTAACTAGGTCCTCTACGACAACCTACAGGACGTTGATCTTTAGACTGATGGCTATATTAGCTGATATTGACCTACGTCTCGCAATGCACCATGACGTCACAGTAAAAAAGGGACACTCGGGGGTCTTGTGCATGTCCCAAACATGCACGAGTTCCTAAATTCAGTGCAGGGATAATTTTTTCCTTATATTCACAGCCCATCGCACCTCGACCTATGGATTTTTATGCTGTTTGGCCGAGGACATTTTGGCAAACCACCCCAAACCCTGGCGTTCTGTTCAAGATGGTTCCATCAGGTTCGGCCACTTCTCATAACTGTTAGCTGAACTATCATGAAAAAAATTGGATTTTTGATGCTATTCAGTTGAATTCTTGACGTTGATGAACTTTCAAGAAGATGGGCCTTGATACTCTCTTGACTTCTCGGGCCGGTGACCAGCAACTCACTGGCTGCCGGCCAGCTGGCGGCCGGCTAGATGGCCGGCGGCTGGTCAGGAAGGCCATCTTCTAGCCAATCACCAGCCTCTGATCAAGATGGTGGCTTGATCGGAAGCCAAGAGGCCACGAGTTCCTTGAGGATGGGGGCAGTGGCCTCATGCTGATGTTGCTTGCCCTTCCTTGTCAAGAGGAAGAGCAAGGAGGAATAGAAGAGAGAGAGAGAGAGAGAGAGAGAGAGAGAGAGAGAGAGAGAGAGAGAGAGAGAGAGAGAGAGAGAGAGAGA
>SZWC01016393.1:26939-63542 GCA_023375785.1 Penium margaritaceum | reverse complement strand
TCTTCCTCCTCCTCCTCCCCCTCCTTCACCTCTTCCTCCTCCCTCTCCTCCTCCTCCTCCTACTCCTCCTGCTCCTCCTCCTCCTCCACCTCCTCCTCCTCCTCCTCCTCCCCCTCCTCCTACCCCTCTTCCTCCTCCTCCTCCCCCTCCTTCACCTCTTCCTCCTCCCTCTCCTCCTCCTCCTCCTACTCCTCCTGCTCCTCGTGCTCCTCCTCTTCCTCCTCCTCCTCCTCCTCCTCCTCCTCTTCCTCCTACTCCTCCTTCTCCACCTCCTCTTCCTCCTCCTCTTCCTCCTACTCTTCCTCCTATACCACCTCCTCCTTCTTCACCTCCTCCTCTTCCTCCCCTTCCTCCTCCTGCTCAACCTCCTCCTCCTCTTCCTCCTCCTCCTCCTCGTCCTCCTCCTCCCCTTCCTCCTCCTCCCCCTCCTCCTTCTTACCTACCACCTCCCACCCTTCTCTCTTCCCTGTCTGTTTTGCCACATGTCATGTGCTCATGCACATGGCATGTGGCCTGGTTTACCTCTCTGTCTTTGTCACCCTTGCCAATTCTTGCAGGGCTTGCTCTCAACTATGGCTGTCATCGCCAAGCTCTACCGCTACTTGCGTGGCAGCCATGGCGGCTCTGGTGTCACACCCTTGGCAAGGCCACCCGTCTTCAGGACATGGTCTCGGCTTTGTCTCCCCTCTCACTACTGCAGACAGGTGTAGGATAGGGATTTGCTACCATCCCGTCCAGATCTGTGCTACACTCCAAGCTTCCCGCCTGTTGCTTGTGCTGTGATGTTAAACTACTAAGTTGAAAGTAGTAGATTGGTGATGCCGGTTGAGTGTTAGACTCACGCTGTCATGTTAAAGCAGTGAATGATGTCCCATAAAATGTTAGAAACTAATGGGGCAGGTCATTTGATGACCTTGCCCCTAGTATGTACTTTCCGCAAAGAGTAGGACCGTTAAGGTCAACGGCTACAAGCCGTTGGGATGGTGCGAGCACACGCCGGTCCAGCCAGGTTGGTGGCTCCAGACTATATGTCTACTCCGCATGTTGTCCTAATCACTTCTTGATCTAAACATCTTATCTTTCTCATCAAAGAATTCATCCCACCATTGGTGTATCCATACGCACATCTTTAGGGAGTAACTACTAACCATCAATAAACTCGGCCACATCGACAGGTGCTCAAATTTGGGTAATTTTCACACAAAGAAGCCACGGATATCCATTGTCCTTAAACTTCCCTTACTGTGGTATGAACTGTGTCGTTTTGCTGTGTAACGACCATGATTTGATGTGGGTGATGATTTCAAGGTCATTTACTGTTGCACGTGCCTCCACCATGTTCTTGAATGCCATGCTCGTTGGAAAATCTGGCCTGGCCTTCTACTTTTTGGCCCCATTAGATGCCTCAATATTAGAAGACATTACAAAACGCATCATTGAGAAACAGAAGTTTTAGGATGATGTTCCATGAAGAATACAAGAGAGAAAAAGCAAATTCTCCATACTTTTTAAAAATGACTTCAGGACTTGTGCAAGAAATTTTCAGGGCTTCTTTCATTAACAGTGATTCCAAGTGCACTTCACCACATTCCTCACTCGTCATAGTACTTTTCATACATCAAGGTTTGGGTGGATAAGATTTTAGGCATAAGACCTTAAGCATCGAGTTGTTGGCATGATTTGAAGGGACGAGAGGAGTAACAGATGTTCGCTGCCTATGTGAGACTTCCCAATGTAACATTGTAGCTTTCTTATGTGACATGGATATGATTTTAAAGAAACTGAAGATTAATATCCCACATATCCACTCTCACTGGACCCACGAGTGTTGGCATCATCTTTCAATGCCTGTGTCAACCTACCGTAGTGTGTATGTGCATGCCACGGTGCACATTGCACCCAACTCTAGTTCTTATTAACCTCTTTGCTAGAATGATCCTCGTCAAATTATAAATGTTTTGAACTTCTCATGAAGTGAATGAATTGAGGGAAATAGGAAATCATTGTAACTTTTTGCATATGGTTCAATAAAAGTTTTTCTACAAATATTGGAATTTTTCATCAACATTTTGTTGGCGGTGTTGAAAAGAAGCACTCCTGATGATTTAATCATGACTGTTTATGGAGCTTCAACCTTTGTAGTTGACTTGGAGGGTAACATTATAACCAGAATTTGAAAAATACAAATCTATAAAACGATCTCCCTGTTTTGGAATATATATAAGTTAGCACTGTGACAGATAATATGCCTCACATAGTGATTTTTGATTCATAAAACAAGAAATGTTTATGGTTGTCAAGGAGTATGATCGTGGGTATGTTTATCATGGATAATGTAAGAGTGTTGGTTCTTCTATTCTTGAAAAAAAGTGAATTTTCCTTTGAATGATTGCTCCAAGGTTTTCAATCTAGATTGCTAGATCTTCTCTTTGTCCGAATTAATATGTGAAGTCATGTAGGTAAATTTCACGAATGAATTTCTTTATATTTTGACCATGTAGGTTGTGTAATCATAAATTACAAAAAGAAGAAAATCCCTTTCCCATTTGAACACGGTAGTAATAATTTATATATTCTTGCAAGCATGAAAATAAGCTTGAGATATTTCCAAATAAAATGTTAAGAGTCACCAATCAAGCAAAGCGAGGGGGTGATGTGTCACCCTAGCCATCACTGGAATCACGATGAAGCAATTAGCCTTTTTTTTTTCCCTGACCTCCAAACACATTTTTGCTCATTTTGGGTTTTTTTCTGGGACTATTGGATGAGAACCCCACCTTTTCCAATTTTTAAGCAGGCATACCTGCACCCACACGTTTAAGCATGACATAAAAATCATTTGTTCACTTCAAATGTTATATATCCATAGGTCAAAGGAAAGAAATGACATATCCTAAAAATCCTCATATACTATGTTGATGCTAGAATGGCGCTATGCTAACATTATGAGGCTCCTTGCAAAATCACAAAAATCTATTCTGATTTTTTTAGAGAGGGATTTGTGTGGGGTTTGTGAGGAGGTCTTTGACATTCAATGTGGTAGAAGGAAATCTCTTGGGAATGGCTATCGCAAAGCCCATTAGATGCCCATGAAAACCCTTAGCCTTAAACGTAATTTGGAAATGGTTTTGAAATTAGTTTTCCTACAAATTAGGGGTGGTTTTTCTGGTGTGAAATTAAAATCAACATTTAAAACATAAATGGTTTTATCTCAATGAAAAGAGAGTGATGACCCTGTTACCCTTTTTTACACACAATGTGCCTCCTATCATGTACGGTTTTATGTTATTTGAGGGTTTTACCCACACAAAAAAAAAAACAAAATCCAAAAGTTTAATGGGGTTTTTACAAGTAAAAAAAAAGAAAAATGGGTAATTGCTCCATCGCCATCTTGAGTGGGAGTAAGGGTTATGACCGGGAGACGATCACATGAACGTCCTTGCCATTATCGATCAGCAAAGCATATTGTTGGTCAAGCGTGTTAAGCGAGGTAAGATACATGGTTTTTTTATGTGATAGATATGTTGTATAAAATATTGCACACGTTGCTGTGCCAGCCCAATAGTGCGCACAGTGTGGGTATGCAAGTAATAATGACCTTTTATGTTTTCAAGGGCAGTGCCGGTGCAAGCAAAAAACCATGCATGTGCGAAACGCGGTTTGTGAGTCATACAAAATGGCTAAACAATCGATCATTTAGCAAAAAGGCCTTCTTTGACTTGTTTTCAGAGAAGAAAACTTATTTTTTCCGTGAAAACGACCTTCAAAATGTACCCCAAATAACACTGGAGGTTTTAGGATTCAATTTTTGTATGGGTTCTAGCCAAGCCCCGTGGTAGGAGGACAAAGAAAGTACCCTTTTATGCATGGATGTGTCTTACCCCTATGCAAAAGCCCTTTCGAAACAATTTGAGAAGAGTCCCAAACCACTTCATTGAAGGCTTTGTGAATCTTCTTGGATGTTTGATGACATAAGCATGCTTTCATTAGATGGCATGTAATGCTGAAATAGTGTGTCGATTTGAACTTTGAATTTTGGTTTGTATATTTTTTGGACATGGCATTAATCAAGTGCAAAAATGTTGCAAATATGGATATGGTGTGATTCATATGTACAACTTGGATATCTTGGCTTTATCAAAAGTTGTGTGGATGCATGGTAAATTTAATTGAATAGGAAAACAATTTGACATAGAAGGCTTGGTGACCTGAGCTTTAATGCTATTGGTTTTATGAAGTATGTGGTAACGGTTTAGAGGTTAAGGTGGTGAAGGAACCTGGTGGCTTGCGTCATACCATTCCGTTTTGGAAACATTCTTGTTCTTACGATAATAATTTCACAAAAAATTAGTGTCTTTATGCTTTCTTATACTAATAATGCGGATATTGTTTTTGTCAATTTATGTTTGAAGTTATGTGTCAATTTATGTTTGAAGTTCTTATCATATTTATGTGATGTCTTGAGGGATGAATGTTGAATAAATTGATATCTGTGAGAAATGACCCTCTAATTGTATGTTCGCATTGAAACTCTTTTATAATAATTAATGACATGGCTTGCTTTGCGTGGATGGTCTTGCATGTAGTCTTTTTACTCATCACCTCCTTGTAGGCAATACCAATACAATCATATTAATTTATGTATTCTTTATGGTTTTCATTGATGTTAAGTGATGTAGGTGTGGAAGAAGTGAAGAAGGCTTGTTGTTCCTACTAAATCAAAGTATGTTATTTTATACATGAAAAAAAATAGGAGTGAAATACAAACCTTCGGTAGTTTAAGTGATCATATACGTAGGCCTTGTGGCTTGGTTTGAGGTGGTGTAGTGTTTAATCCTTGAAGATTAGGATATGGGCAACTTTAAGAGTAAAACCTCATGATATGCACATTGAATGAAACCATACGACAAATATCAAAAGCATCACATGTTAAATCATCATATGTAGTACGGGTTTAGGGTTTGAACATGCCATCACTAGAAACACACTGGTTTGCTTATGAACGGTCAGCGATGCCAGATTTTGACCATGCCATCACTAAAACATGTTGTACAAGTGCACAAAACCTATGATAATATCTTAAAAAGTCCTTGAAGAGTTTGAATGAAGAAGAAAAATACTATTCAAGTCAACTTTAGAAGATGTATGTTTTAGGTTCAGAAGCTTACGGTAAGGAACCTAGTCAAGATTGACCAATTTTGTTAGCTAGGGTATAATAATGTTGTTAAATGTATCCACATTACAAAATCCAGTCTTACTTCACCACAACATATAATTCAAACTCTCTTTCTTATCAGAATCTATTTAGAGTCCATTTAGGAATGTTTCTACAAAACGACCCTAGATTAGGAATTTTGAACAATTGAATTTCATCTGTCATCCATTTACATGAAATATTGTAAAACGTTTCAACCATAGTGGAATTATTATTTTTCAAAAGGATTATCCTAAATTCCCCTAGCATTTTTGCATTGAAATTAAACCCCATATTCATATGATCATGTGGATAGCCCACGCTTGCCATTTTATTTGGTAAGGCTGGATGGCTCTGAAACATTTCCGAATGGTACCTCCTCGATCTGTTTTGAATTGTTCTTTATCAAAGAAGAAAATATTTTTTTTACAGTGCTTTAATCTCCATTTCACTGATGCTTCATGGGTAACTTGTAATCGAGCATAGAAGGTTTTTATCCCACCTTTGTATTTTCTAAGGTGTTCCTTAATTTCGTTGACGCGCAGGTTTGACACCGGCTGTGGCGGATAATCGCGTCGTCAGACCCAAGCGCGACCGGATTCTGTTCCGAACTCGCGCTTGGTCTGACGTGTCAGACTGTCAGGACGTCCCTGACAGCCCTGACACTAGCGATTTCTTGCCAGCAAGCGAGAGATGAGCGAGGATGACGAGTACTTAGCGACAACAGAATACAAAGTTGGAGTTGGAAAGACGATTTCAGACAAGTTACGAGTAAAAACCAGCGGCAAAAAATAAATCCCAGAATTATCACCCTGGAAGAATTATTTTGGTGGCACTTAACTAATTCGACAAAAAACCATTCTCGTTGAACAACCTCGACCCATAAATATTTAAAATCGAAATTAAAGATCAGTAGGATATGACACTTAAGGTGGTGCTAGTAAATGATAAACATTGCTACCAAGAACATTTTGTAGCAAAAGTGGAAGCTATGCTGCATCTGCCTACGTCATTTTGTTGGTTTGTGTTGTGGTAAAGTAATGAGGTACCCCTTTAGAGATGTCAAAAGATGTTATCCCCCCTCTGTGTGCTAAATTTTGATCTCCATCTGCTTCTAGTTCTAGATTTTGGTCTTAATGAGCTTTGACTAGAAAATGTAGATTTCAGGCTACGTCGCAATTGAATTCTACTTGATGATGTACCTCGTTGTGTACATGATCATTTGCTAATTTTTTCCATTTCATGACCGTTGTGGATTCTCTCAATGTAAAACTAGTAGTGGAATAATTTTTTATACATAGGAAAGTTTATATTAATGATTTACTAAAATGATCAAACCACATCAGTCATCTCAAAGATCTAGCAAGCCGCATCACTGCACTTGGTGAAAATATTTTTGAACGTGTCCTTGTTCAAACTCTCTTTCAAAGCCTGCCACCTCGTTTCAAGCATACAGTAAAGTGTCTTCAAACATTCAACAATGATCGACAAGAGGATGATGAGAAGATCGCAATTATTGGATCAGTTGTGAAAGATGCCCTTCACGCCATTGGGCAAGCTGTCCCTGAGGCACAAGCAGCAGTACAAGTAGCAGCAGCAGTAGCAGCCGTAGCCAAACCCCATATACTCACAATTGAGAAGGCCAATCAAGCTCTCATGCTTGATGAAGATGTGTACATCAAGGAGAATGGAGGCGATGTTGGACTAGAGGCAAGTTATCAAGGGCGACCAGATCGACACACCAAAAGGTTTGAGACATGCAGCAACAATCGTCTTAGCACAAATCAAGGCACACAAGCCACATACCAACCTTGAACAGGACCACCTCATCAAAAACCAAGGTCCTATGTTCATCTAGATGATCGCGTCTGTTGCGCATGTCAGAAGAAGGGTCACATTCAACTCGACTGTCCCACATGACAACATCAAGGACGACAACCATTTATTGGAAGAACACAGGGACAACCACGAGCATTCTTGACAAGAGAAACTCCATCCGCATATTATGCTGCCTTTTCAAATCTCCTTGTTGATTTCTCCGCTCTCCTCTCAGGTTTTACAGGTTTTTAGCCAACAGAGCAGCATCACGCAACAGATGATGACTTCACCCGCAATCGAATCTTCTTACCACGACAGGGTCTACTGAAGGAGCTCAATTCTCCAAACATATCAGCTCTAATCCCGACTCTTCAGAAGGCTCAGAACGTCCCATATTTGAAGAACTGGCAATTTGCTCAATTGACAGTGCCTATCTTCTTGCAACTGGTGTTCTCACCTGGATTATTGACTCTGGCTGACATGACCTGTCGCAAGGAATGGTACACCTCTGGCACTCAGTACCCATAACCTTGTGGGTCCGAGTCGGGGATGGACGATTGATCCCGGCATATGGGAAAGGGATTGTGAGAGTTGTGATAACGTTGAAAGGGCAACAAGTGACATGCACTTTTGATCAAGACTTGTACGTCCCTGAACTCGCAGCCAACCTTCTATTAGTGGTTTGCATCAATAAAGGCTTTGGATTCATATTTGATGTCGACAAGAATGGCAAGGTCCTGGACATCAAGGTCCAATTTGCAGCTGTTTCCATTGGATGAGGATATCTTACCATCCTTCACTCAGAAGAAGTTCCATCAGTCATGATCTCGAGTGAACATGAAGTTACTTTCATGACTGCCGCCACTACCGCACCAATCACTTCATCAACAGCAGAGTTGTGGAATCAAAGGCTGGCTCACATCAACTATGCCACTCTGTACAAAATGGCAACAGATCAGGCTATGTATGATCTTCCTCCTGGACTAACAAAACCCTCTGATCCAGCACCATGTAGTGGCTGTCTTACCGGGAAGCAGCACCAAAAACCCTTCAAGACGTACACCACTCCAAGCGCCACAACGAAGCTGGAACTCATCCACATGGACCTCTGCTTGTAGCAGGAGGGCCGGTTCGGCCCTCCGTCCTCGCTGAAGTGAGGAGTGGTTGCGCACCACCCCTCACGTCGGCGAGGGCTGGCCGACGGCCAGCACTTTGCTGGCCGCCGGCCAGCTAGACGGCCAGTGGCCGGCCAAGTGACCGGCCGGCCACAAGCTGGCCAGCCGCCAGCCGCCGATCGGGCTGAGGCCGCGATCGGTGGCTGAGGGGCCATGAGGGCCTCGAGGGCGAGGCCTCGTGGCCTCGTGTCCTTGCCCCCACTCGCCCTCCTCGCAAGCGAGCAAGCGAGGACAAGGGAGGAGGACGAGGGACGAGAGATGAGAGAAAGTTGGCGCAAAATTTCCAGCGTGCCTCGCACGCAATGATTTTGCACCAGAGCCTCAAAAACATAAACATAAGCTTGTTTGTGAAAAACTCCGACATAAAGTAACGGAATAACTCGTGCAAATGCATGAGTTTGAGGTAAAAATCCCCGTTTTGGATCCCAAAACCAAGGGTAAGGCTAAAATTGGAAATAGGCCTCCGGAGACTGGAAATATTATAGTCTCCCTGGTCTGGGTCGTTGATGACGATTGCCCCTCAGTCTTGCAAAGGGGATATACCCCTGACGCAGGCTGAGAACGACATTCTGCGAACTCCGACGACGACTTTAGAGCAAGAGCTGGATGTTTCGGCCTGTTACAGTGGTTCTCAGAGCCAGACGATCCTCGTGAACGAGAGTTTGACAGAAACGGCGGTTAAGTCATATACAAAACGCTGCCGACATTTGCAAACAGAAGTAGAAACGCCAGAACGGACTACAACATCAATTCTCATCCATTCCAAGCACCAAAAAGTGAGTTGGAAAGCTCTTGAAGAGCTCTACTTCACCCTTGCAGCTCCCTTGAACTTCTCCTTTACTCCAGGGACCCGGGTGGATTTTTCTTGGACGGGATGGGGTGTACCCACCCCCAAAAACCACCAATTGGCCTCCATTTCAAGGCTCCCTTCCCCCTCCTTCGTCCACAAATTAGGACAGTGTTTCTTCCCAAGGCCTGTAGCCCTCACGACCTACGGGCACCCTAAAAAGAGGGAGGACAACACCTTGAAGATTTTTGGTGGCTTTCACAACGTCGCCGGCTCAAGGAAGACGCCATCAAAGGACGCGAGATGCACAAAGAAGACTCAAGAGGAGGCCAAGGAAGACAAGAGGACCAGTGGAGGACAAAAACTTAGAAGACAGAGTGAAGGATTCACTAGGACTTGCTAGAACTCCTTTCTCACTCTTTGTCCTTGTTTTTTGAGTGACACTCATATTTTGTTTGTCATTCCCTTGGATTCTGACTTCCTATTTTCCTAGATTCTAGTAGCTACCAATTGCCGTGAGTCACGGCTTAGGGAGACTAGTTTCTCAATCCACGCCCTTGTGCCGACTGTGGCAGCCTAGGAAAATAGAAATTAAATCTATAATTGCCTCACAGATCGTGAGAGCAAGGGAGATCATGGGAGGCGATTCCTCCTTGAAGTTGTGGGGTGATCCCCATGACAGCTTTCACGTGCTAGTTGCACCGGCGATGAGATGGCAAGTGCCGGACTGAAAATCAACCTCAAAAGTAGTCCAATTTTTAAAGGGGTCGAGGTTTTGCGGCCGTCAACATCAGAGTAATTTAAAACACCTGCAGTTTTTTATAATGCCCAGTAACTTTGTTGTTAAGCTTCGACCATTGTTTTCAATTGACGTCCCTTATCGGTGAAATGTGAGCTGTCGAATATGTCCGGATGGAACAAAATTGAATACGGTTTCTCTAACCTGTTGTCAGTCCACATACCTTGAAGTCAGAAATCGGCCTTCTCGAAACCCTCCAGCCGCGCTCTACATGGGCGCGGCTGGAGAACTCCAATTTCGTTTCTTATCAATGGTCTCCTTCCCCAATTGGCTAATTTGAGGTCTATAATTGACTTCGTTCTGCAAGGCCGCTTTTGCCTCAGGCATTTTTGTAAACAGAAACACCTATCCATAGTCGATCTAGGCACGACTGGAGCTTGTTCGTTTGGACATTTCCGAAGGCATAACGAATAGAGAACAGTCTCACATCCATCAATCACAATCATAGTGGGAAGTGAAGATCTCCCATTGGTAGAAGTAAATTGAAGATAGTAAGGAACTGTCTCCAAATTGCCCATTCGGAGGAAGTTGCGAGTTAGTTGTGATTTGTCACGACTAAGCTGACCTCGGACCAGCCAGACCGGGCGAACACAGGGAAGCGCAAGATGAAATAATGGCAACAAGGGGGGGAAAGTCATTTCGGACCGTACTGAAGAATAACCGTCCAAAAACATTTCTAACAGATAAGAAGAACTTTTCCCGTTAACTGCGTAATGATCGTTTGGAATGAATGTCAAGGACGTTGCTCGCTGGCACACACACGAAATAGAACGACAAACGGAGCCGGACGTCCTAGCAAAAAAAAAACCTCAGCCTATGCGGTTACATTCAGCTTGCGAGTAAATGGTTCACATTGGGCAGCTCTCTCTTGAGGGTGCGGCTGGTGAAACGCTGGAAATTGTTGTTGGTGACGAATTTTCCTGTTGCCGCTGGATGGTTTGCTATGTTGGAACCTCGATGTTCGGAAGTGTTTGACTCGGCTTTGTCATTTTCAACATGTGGTAAAAGTAGCGTATGGTGGAAGAAATGACTAAGGTATATTGCGGCAGAGTTGGATAAACTAAGGTTCCGTTTGGCCACCTTCAAAAACCCAGACGGATCCCTCTTGGTCAGACGGATTCCCACTCCAGAGACCGAGAACCGAGCCGCCAAGGCTAGGCTGTTGACGTGGAACTAAACACGATTGCAGCCTTTGACCGGGATCCCCGTCGATGCATCCAGTCGATGCGTACCAATTAGGAATCCGTGTAGCACTTCACTGTTTTCGTGAATCCGCGCCTAGAGTCGAACGATGCCCTAATATACAAGATGCTCATATTCACCAATGTTTCCCTGTTTCTGGACATGGCCTGTATCCATTGTAGCATATGGTGAAGTAGTTTTAGCGAACCTCATTTTTCTCTTCGTAGAAGCAGCGGCGCCCGTTCCACGTAGCATGTTAAATCTTGATTTCGACGAAAACTCATTGGCAATCGTCGCACTTCACACGATGCAGGCCTTTGCCAACAGTTCCACGAGCTCGTCACGTCGGACAAAGAAGGGATAAAGAAATGCGAGGTTCCTAGTTCGACCCTACTTTTGACCCCGAGTCACGCCCGCCTTTTGTCGCCAGTCCGCAATGCTGGAACTTATCCAAGTGTAGCGGAGAGGCCTGGAGTCGAGGCGCCATTCTGTCGGATGCCTATCTGCGACTGCAAAACGCTATGGCCACAGAAAACGAAAAAAGCAAAGATCTTGTTGACTTGCCATGTAGGGAAACAGTCACACTGAGGAGTGATTCTGTGCATCCGCCATACACTGATATGGTCACCAATGGTGGCGTTTGGCCGTTCGATATTTGCATTTTCTTCTATCGGGCGGCTGAGAACTTCCCATCGGCGGGCCTATCAAAGTAATGCGAACGCAATGGTAGGAGGTACGTAGCTGCGAAGTGGCTCGCGTAGATGCGAAGTCGGATGTAAGGGTCCCGTATTCTCTTCAGCCACGTACGATTCACTATTCACGGTCAATTTGCCTTTCGATCGGCATATAAGATGGGAAACTTCTAGGGTAGCAGTCGTCGATACAGTGGCTCTTAGAACTCAGCATAAAATAGACTTCTAAATGCATCCTCGACATTTCTTGGACATCCGCTGTCGAAACGGGTACCTGCCCTCGTCATGATTCTCGCTCGGCAGTCCGGGTGGGTGCGTGGCGCAATAGCAACAGCTCGGATGTATTTGCCAACAAAGAAAATATATGTGAATAAACGGAAATACTGTCCATTCAAGGAAGAAGGGCAAAGCCCAGTAAGCCCGTGGAAGGAATATGAACATGACATAAGCTACCCGGGATGCCGAATGGTAGTCCCAAGTAGGTAACCTGGGCAGCTTTGACCGGTCACGTATAAGATACCGTTTCCGTCGAAACTTTCAACTATAATTTTGTTTCGCTTCATCGCATGCATCAATATCGCCTTTGACATACATCTCAGGTGATATAACTAATTTTTGCTTAACTCCTCGAAACACGATTCACACGAGCAGTTTATTGCAAATATCATGGGGGGGTGTGCACAATTTTTGTGAGACAAATCTAAGGAGCTACAACTTAGATTTATTATGTTGTGTGCATTCACGCTCAATGACAGCCAAATCGCGAGATATATATTTCGCTCTCTACTGAGAGCCGATGTCTACATTTTCTGTGAAATCCACTGTTCATTATGCGACAAATAATGTAGCAAGTAAATAAGAGGCACACGTGCATGCTCACGGATATTCCGTACATAAACTACATCATCACAGCGAATTGCACTAAAAGACGAGGACTGCATAAATAGCACCACGTTGCCAAGGTGGTTTCAACACGTAAGTTGCGAAAGTCCTCACAGCTACTAAAAACCAAGCAGGCTTCACAGTAGCACTATTGCTGTCTGCTTTCATCGTCAAAATAAATTTCAATACATTATTCACGAGATTGACCTCTGGCTCACCGTCACTAAGAGGAAATGGACGCATACCGATCTTGAGACAGATGTGTTTTTGAAATGCCTGTCAAAAGTCTTTGAAGTTGACAGCAGCACAGGCATGCGCTCTCTTTGCATTTCTGTTGTCGAATTTTCATGTACACATGGACAACATTTGCCACGTCAAATGATAGCCCAAATTTTGGGGGTTGTGATTTGAGAGCAGCAAAGCTAGGCCTATATCAGGTTGTCAGCTGATAGCGCCGCAGTCGGAGTATACCACCCCTTCGACAGAGAAAGCGACGGTCACTCTCAGAACAAAGCGAAACGATAAGCATCGTAAACTTTGCCGCACTATTGCTTCACTCTCTTTTTACTTCCGCGAAGTGAAATGAAGTGTGCTTTAGCGTCCAATGTGATATACCATGTGGTTCCAAATGTAAGGGTTTATTAAAAACAATTGTCATCCCACATGTACATGAGTGACGCTGACGCATTGGAAAATTTTTGTTTGCAAAAACATTTGCACACGCGATCGACGTTGCAGCCACAAAAAAACTAACCTCCTGATTTCATCAAATCTTTTCGATAGCTATGGAGGGACGTGTCGATCAGCAATCATCGTGACAATTTTTTTTGCTATTTCACATTAAAAATTACATCTACTCACAATGACTACGGCTACCCGGTTGTACAAACCTCGTTGGTTTTCACAAGTTTCCAAGTAGTTTGACAACTTTGTGTGGAAACCACCACAGTCGGGTCGATAGCCACTTCAACCATTGATGCATTCTTATACACTTTGTTTTCTTCTGCCACCTACCATTTATAAGCCAACATTCTGTCTTACATGTTGTACAAAGTCGTCTATTTCTGCATGTCATACTACACATTGCATGTTACATCCAAATCACACTTAGTTTCACTACCAAAAGTCAAACAAGAGTGAAGCATATACCTAAAGGGCTTAGTGCTACTTAATGTACTACGAGGTTGGGCCTCCACATGCCTTTGAATTTAGCCACAAACCTTGTAAACAAAAGTATTGGGACCTTAATGACACAAACAAGAAAAGATCCAGATGCCCGAAGTTCTAAGACTGAAATCACCAAAACCCAAATAGCTAGACAGTTCATAAGAGGTGAACCCGCTTTAATCATTTTAGAACCAAGAGACCCGACTTCACATTTGTGGTCATTGGAGGCTCTGTTTAACATTTTAGTGCCCTCTAAGGTACATTGTGTTGGAGTAGAAATCCCAACATGATGGGATATTTGGAGCTGACACAATGGACCCCATTCATGAAATTCTGTAAGTAAATGACCAGGTTCATCGTCACTGATCTTGTGGTAGCGCCGCCTCAGTGCCTTCCAAGCTATCCTCGGATAGAGGTCGTCATTGCCGTCTCGGACTAGAAATTTCAGTCGTTCTTCCAATTGCATAGCCAAGATTGCAAAGGATTGGTCGCATCTTCTTCTATGGGCCACTTTATCTTCTGCTGATGAGTTGCCAGCTACAACATCAGTTGGGGGGTCGACGACTACTCACCAGATTCCTTTGTTCATGAAGAGCATCTTCATGTTGAAGGTGAAGGCCTGATAGTCATGTCCATTGAAAATAAGTATTTTGGAATGATCATGATGGTCGTTACTCGTAATTAGCGCCATGATGGCGACTTCTCCTGATAAAGGCACCTCATGCTCTGATACCAAATGTGAGAATTAGTGCTTTCCCAGAATCATGTGTGTCTCAGGAGCAACAAGAAAAGAATGCGCTTTTCTGTTGAATCTCGTTGAGGTATACACTGCAATTACTGGTTGCAAAGAACACAATAACATTACACAGTGGTGATTCAAGAGGGAATGCTGATATCACCAGTACACGGCTCGTATCTGGCTCTTTCCAATGATATGCTATACTTGAAAAATGGTGATGTACAGACAAAGCAATCTACAATTGAAGTTGCTACCTACTTGTACTAGTTTGATCACTAGAAAATACAAATCAGCGAGGTGCTTCATCGAGCCTCAGACTGTCCGGTACTCCGGTGTCTGTTCTTCGGCAGTCACGGCCATACCGGACGCCGGTCTTGAGCAACCGAGGTTTGCGGACACCCAGCGCCCTCGGTACTCGTCCACGCGAGAGGATCTAGTGCTCGCACTCTCAGTTGATCGATGACTGTACTCAGCCCGTCACTCTCCCTGTGATCGCTCGCCGTCGATCTGCTCCTTCATAAAACTGTTTGCCAATCTCTTGGTCCTCGACATCCATTTCCGTTGCTGAGCAACTGCAACGTCAGCATAGGAGACCGAGAGAAGCTGTTGCTCTCACTCTCGGTGCTTGCCGTGCCACGTCCGTCAGCCCAGAGTATGTCACTTTCTCTGATTTGATTAGTTTATGGAAGAAACTATGCCACTTTTCTCCTCTTGTCCATTGCACAAAATCTGACCGTTGTATGGAGCTGAAACTTGAAAGGTAAGGAGATGATGTCGTGAGCTGTCCGCTGATGTGGCGACATATGTGATTGAAGGAGACATGATGAAGATAGGGATTTTCCAACAATTTATACTGAAAAAATAGTTAGAATGAGGCATACTGGGGATCTAGGGTGCTTGAGTAGAGAGACACATTCTATTAGTTACTAAGCTAACCACCTCTAGCAGAGAGGCTGCAAAACCGAAAAAGCTCACAAAGGTTTTTACACCTTCTTCCTTTGTTGACATGTGTTATGCACCCCAAACTCAATCAGGCATACACTTCACCTTCAAGAGTACTAAAGCCTCAGCAGTACATCTCAAGAAGAGCTCAAGTCATCAATACGCAAGAGAGCATCAAGCAAGGGTTAATTGATAAGCATGCAAGACAAGTCCTTTTATAGCTGTCTGTCCAGTCCTAGAACTCAAAAGCACATTCCTGAGGAGTGGCCTGGCCCAATCACATCACCAATAGACTTGCGCTGTGGGCTTGACACATCAGCATCCTAGTGTCAAGGTGACAGACCAACCATGTAGCTTCCAACAACCTATGGAATTTCTTTCTTGGAAGCTTCCATAACAAGCAAGATGTGCATGAGGCCACGATCAAACTCCTGACCTCTCACTTGGCCAAATCAACAAAATGGCTAAATTAACCACTCACCCACATGATGTACTCACAGGTCATATCTCACATGACAAAGAGCATAGTTGAGTCACACCACAACAGATCTAGGGGTCATACCTCCACAAGGGGCAGAGCATTCCTGATATTTCCTACAACGCTAAACAAGGGGCAAAAACATTCAAAACTTTCACTCAACTTGCATGATCATGTTACAAATTTTCTGGATCCAATCCCATATATTGCAAGTCATTTTCTAGCCCCAGTTTCCCTTGCAGCTGGTGTCAGACTCCCCCCTCTACTACGTCCCGGAAACTCCCTTTGGGAGCTCCAATTCCACACTCTCCATTTCACATGTGTCAATGGAAAATTATTATCGAACCAACGATGTTGGGAGAACGAAAGTGTTGCGCTTGCAAGTAGACGTAGGCATCAAGAGGTTGGTGACAAAGCAATGGCATGGATTACTCAAAGTTATTCATGGAAGTGAAAACAATGCAAGAGGAACAATACTATGCTCCTCCAAAACCTGGCAAGCAGCAAGCTTGCTTGAGGACGTGGGCTTGTCACCGGACGGGCTCGATCAAAACACTCCTCAAGCTTTCTCCCATTTTTCTTGAGGTTTGCGTCCAGAAAATTCTAGTGTCACTCTTTCTAGGAGGTCATATTCAGACTGAGAGAAACCCCCTCCCATAATGCTAATCACCATATGCATGCAAAAATGTACGGGATAGTGTGGAACATGTTTTACACAATGAGGATATTCAGCCATGTTTTATGTGTGTTTTCAATCACCTATGAAGACAATGTGAGTGCAGCAAGCCCCGAGGTCATCGTGTGACTCTGACTCACACACCAATACTCCCCACAAGCAATACACGCACAAGCGCTATGACACTGACGACCACCATGAGAGGGAGCACCAACACACTCTATAAGATAGTCTGCAAAACACTACTGTTAGTAATGTCATCGAGGCACATTACAGATACACAAGAGACCAACAACATGCAAA
Source organism: Penium margaritaceum (assembly GCA_023375785.1). Taxonomy (NCBI): domain Eukaryota; kingdom Viridiplantae; phylum Streptophyta; class Zygnematophyceae; order Desmidiales; family Peniaceae; genus Penium; species Penium margaritaceum. Next base: position 46,708 of record SZWC01016393.1, on the reverse strand, counting down.
TTTGACTTAAAGAAATTATTGTTGAGTGCCTTCACGAGGAAGTTAGCTCGATGCTGTTGTCTCCACCAAGATGATCTTAACAGATCCTGGTGCAACATGCTTACGCACAATTTGATGCTCAGTACTAACGTGCTTTGTGCTTGTGTGATGCATGCCATCGTACTCAGAGTTTGCCTTTGCACTCTGGTTGTTTTACTTGAAAGTGATACATCAGATGGACACAGAAAAATGTTGTAGCAACCAACATAGCCAAAGACTCTCACATGTGCATGTGCCAAATGCCACATACTCTGCCTCTCTAAAGCTCCATGCCTCATACTCTACTTACCACTTTTTTAGGCCAATGCTACCCTGAAAATAACAAAGATGTACCCCATGAAATTGCGTGTTTCAACATGATGTACCAAGTTACTGTCAATGTATCCATTGGAGAAAAAGTGTTGACTTTTTTTGCCCCTTGCTCACTATTTGTGCAAAGGATCATAAATGTTGTGCCCCTTGTTGAGTTGTAACTCCTGGATGCACTGTAGGGTGACTCAATTATGATGTCTCATGTGACACATAACCTATGAGTACACCATGTGGGTGAATGGTTAACTTGGCCATTATGTTTATCTGGCCAAGTGAGAGGTCATGAGTTGGATCCTGGCTGCATGCACATCTTGGTTGTTATGGAATCTTCCAAGAAAGAAAGTCCATAGCTTCGTGGAAGTTACATGGTTCGTCAGCCACATTGGCACTAGGATGCTTATATGTCAAGTCCACAGCACAAGTCTATTTGTGATGTGGCTAGGTGAAGCAATTACTTACAAATGTGATTTTGAATCCTTGGACTGGACAGGCATCTTTAGAAGGACTTGTCTTGCATTCTAATCAATAAATCCTTGCTTTATTCTCTCTTGCGTATTGATGACTATTGATGACTTGAGCTCTTCTTAAGATGTAGTGCTAAGGCATAAGTACTCTTGAAGGTGAAGTGTATGTCTATTTAATTTTGTGGTGCATAACACATGCCTGCAAAGGATTAAGGTGTAGAAACCTTTGTGAGCCTTTTGGTTTGTTGGCTTTCTGACAAAGTTGGTGAGCTCAATAGCTCACAAAGGGTTATGGGCCCACGCCTCTGGTTGGAGAAGCTTCATGCACGCAACTGCTAAGTCACAAGCAGTGAGAGCGCCTTCGCTCTCAACTAGATTCTCTGTTTGTAGGTGGAAATCAGCAGGAGGAGGATGCAACAAGTTTGTAACTTTCCATCTTGAGAATTGTCAGCCTACATCAGCCTACATCAGCCTACATATGCTCGCAACGGCCAAAATGAACAGGGCAAGCAGTTGCCTCTTTTCACCAACAGCCTACAGCAATCTCAAACATAGGTGCATCAGCATTAACAATAGGAGCAGCAGCTATAGCAGTTGTAGTTGTAAGGATGGCAGTGATAAGGGAACCAGGGAATTACTCTTCCATCCTTAGAGAGGGATTTTCTCTCTGGAAGTGGCAGATTGAAATCATCATGGATGATAGAGACTTGCTAGGATGCTTTGACGGAACGATCCTAGCTCCAATAGAGGAGGGTACTGACCTTGTCGCATGGGTCAAGCTCAGTAAGTAGGCTCTTTCTATTCTTGTTTCTTCCTTACAACCCTCACTCCTTTCACACATTAGCGGTTGCATAGTGGCATCCAAAGCATACACCAAACTAGGCAAGGTGTTTTTGTTCTCCATACTTGCCAACCATCTTTTTATTCTAGAGAATCTCATCAGCATGAGGCTGGATGGAGGGGAGGATGTCTCCGCCTTCATGCTGAAGTTTGAGACGCTCTTGCAACAAGCCATCGGCATCGGATGGGACCTGAGACCCAATATAAAGGCCATGATATTTATGATGAAACTGCTGGAGAGCTGGGGTCCTATGATGACAGTGATTGGGGTCCTATGATGACAGTGATTGGATGGTGGAAAGAAGAGCAAGTTTCCTGTAGCACTGTCTCAAAGTATGCGCGGAAGAAAGCCATGCGCCGCAGCAGCAGTGAAGAAAACATGACAGTAGTTTTCTCACAAAGTATTGGTACTATATGCAATAGCTCCTCCTCTGGCTACATGGGAAACAACAGCACCAGCAACAGTGGAAGGGGTCCAAAGCACCAAGGAAATGGCCCTAATTGCGGCAAGGCTGGGCACTTGGCTCGCGAGTGCAATATACCCAAGAAGGAGGAAGGAGATGGGGATGAAGGGGGAGGGAGAAATTGTGGGAAGAATCCCAGAACCTTGATGGCTGAGTGTGCCTCCAACAAAGGGAAGGAAACACTCAGGCCAAGAGCTTATGGCCTTGATTCAGGCACACATGAGCACACCACTTATGAGAAGAGAGATTTCCTCTCTCCCGTCCCATGCAACAAGAACTTTAGAGTCGCCAACGGCAAGGTTAAGGCAGCTAAGGGTATTGGTGATAAGCTGGTCACAGTGGGTGTCAATAGTGTGGACTCGGACCTCAAGCTAGAGGGGGTATTCTACTTGCCCTCGTTCACAACTAACCTGGCCTCCATCTCCAAGATAAATAAGCATGGCATGAAAATTTTCTTCACAGACAAGGAAGTAGTGATAGTTCCTACGAAGGACGTGGACATTTCCTACTCTTCCAAGAAGGTTGTTGCACATGTCCCTGGTGTTGATGGACTATACATTTTGTGAACCAAGATGATAAAATCAAAGGCTGAATCTTTGGCCGAAAATGATGGTGCGAAGAGAAGCGACCAAGACTATGATGATGAAGGGCATGTTGGTGTAGCGGAAGTAGTGGCAGTGGAAGAATTGACAAAAAAACCACAAGTAACAGCAGCCACTGGGGCTGTTCATTCCAGCGAGCATGCTTGCTCTGAGAACCTGTGGCACAGACACTTTGGGTCTGTGGCTCATGATACGTTGGTGCTCGTGAGAAAGCAAGAGCTAGTGCGTGGGATGGAGCCAGGTGATGAGGCGGAGGGAGTTGGGAACTTGTGTGAGCCATGCCTTTAGGACAAGGCCAAAAAGAAATCCTTTAAGCTGGTCCTCGTAGTCTCGCACCCCTTGACCTCTTCCACTCTGATGTGTGTGGTCTCTTTTGAATACTATCCAACGGAGGCAACAGATATTTTCTCACCTGCATTGATGACAATAGCCGGAGGTCTGGGTATACTTTCTAAAAAAAAGGCGAGGTGACGAAAAATGTCCAAGCCTTTTTTGCTATGGTTGAACGAGAGAGTAGTAAGATGGTGAAGGCATTCAGGATGGACGATGGAAAAGAGTACAAAGCTTATAGGGAGTGGCTCAACTTACATGGCATTGAAGACCAGAAAACCACCCCTTACTCACCTCAAAGCAATGGCATAGTAGAGAGGATGAACCATACCCTTCTCGGCATGACAAGGTGCATGCTCTTTAATGCCAAGCTACCTCGGCTGAAGCGGCATGTACGGTTTCCTATCTTGTGAACCTTACACCTGCAATAGCTCTGTGAAGGAGAGGCAGGAAGAAGCAGACACAACAGCTGAAGACGCCACAAGAAGCATGGTCAGGAAAGAAGCCGTATGCCTCCCATATGAAGGTGTTTGGTTGTACCGGCTTTGCCAAGGTCCAGGTTAGTGAGGGGCACAGAAAGCTATGTGCAAGAACGCATAAGTGTATCTTCATCGGCTACAAAATTGCCTATTGAGCTTATAGACCGTGGGATCAAGGAGCCAAGAAGGTCATCCGCAGCAAAGACGTGGATGTCCACGAAAGTTCTGTGAGTAAGGGAGAGCTTCTACAACTTGAGAACACTCCCAAACAGGGAGAGTGGCTCACTCTCCTCAAGGAGGGAGACAAAGTACCAGCTCAATGGCATGGGCTGAGTGGTGGAAGAAGGAGAGGAGCTGATGATGAGGAATCAGACACCAATTCTAACGTATCTGACCCTCCTGACCATGAGGAGGATGCCTCTCCAATCATCAATGACGAAGTAGACATGCAGCCTCCACATCAGCAATAACAACTAGCAGGTCCAAGGAGAAGTTCACATCTCAAAGTACCTCGGCAACAGTACCACGCAGATAGGGGTGAATGGAAAGTTTTCAACTATTCATTCCTAGTTTAAGAAGAGCCAACGTCTCTTGCAGAGGCACTCACTCGGCCTTGAAAACGCCCAGTGGGATGAAGCAATATGTAGTGAACTCAACTCCATTGATGAGAATAGGACATGGATGATGGTGGAGAGACCTGCCAGGGCTCATGTGGTGGAGACCAAGTGGGTGCTGAAAGCAAAAAAGAAACAGGATGGCAACATAGACAAGTACAAGACTCGGGTAAAGGGGTTCTCTTAATGTCATATCGTAGAGTACGAGTGCTGTGACTTTTGCCTCCATCCGATCAATGCTAGCCAGTGTTGCTGCCAAAAACATGTAAGTCCACCAGATGGATGTCAAGAGAGCCTTTTTTTATGGCAAACTTGACAAGGAGGTGCTGATGGAGGGTCCAAAGGGGGTTGATGCTCCCGAGGGCAAGGTGTGCATGTTGGTGAAAGCACTCTATGGGCTAAAACAAGCACCAAGACTCTGGTACCAGGAGATGGATACACATCTTCATGCACGACAAAACCAACCCTAGTGTGTATGTGCATGACAGTGACAAAGGAACTATGCTGGCTGCCTTGTACATCGATGACCTGATTCTCTTCTCTTCTTCAACGAGGGTGTTAGATGATCTCACGGGGGAAGCTGAGTGGCAGGTTTAAGATGAAGGACATGGTTCCTCTTGACTTCTACCTGAGAATTTACATTAGGAGTGGCAGAGAAACAAGTATCATCAGCCTGAACTAGACAAAATACATCAAATCCATCCTCAAGTGTTAGAACATGGCAAATTGCAAGCCTGCAAGCACACCCATGAGCTTAGAGTGCACGCTCTCCAGCTCTATGCCCCCATCCAACAAAGCAGAGAAAACTAACAAGCTGGCCATTCCATATTATTCTGCAGTCAGCAGTCTGATATATGCCATGGTTGCCACCCGACCAGATATAGTCCATGTTGTTGGGCAGGTGAGCCGGTTTGTGGCCAACCCTGGTCCACTGCACTGGCATGCCGTGAAGCGCATCATGCGCTGCCTTAAAGGGATGCGGCATCTAGGGATCTAGTTTAGACGTCTAGCTGGATCCGCATCACTCTGTCTCATGTGTTACACCGACGTTGATTGGGAGGGGGGGGGAGGGCAGGATGGACGACAGAAAATTCACCTCAGACTTTGTGGTATGCTGAATGGAGGTGTTGTTTGCTAAGTGAGTCGTCAGCAGGAATATGTCTCTCTATCAACAGCTGAAGCTGAGGCCAGGGCTGAGGTGTGTAAAGAGATGTAGAGGCTACGCACTTTGCTATGTGAGATGAAGGCACCATAGGCAATGGCAACGGTCATCAAGAGTGACAACATGACCGCCATTGACATGTCCAAGAATCCAATCCTCTCCAGGCACACAAAACACATTCAAATCCGCTACCACTATGCTCGGAACTCGATCTTGAAGGAGACTGTGCAGATCGAGTTTGTCGGTACCAAGATGTACCGGGCTGACATGTTTACAAATCCACTGGACAAGGATATCCACCAGGCGAGCACACAAGGTACTGGCATGGTCAACGCAAGTGATGCAGAATGATCATGGCAGCTAACGCAAGGTGCAAGGGAGGAATTGGTTGAACATGTTTACCCCTTGTTCATTATTGTTTGAAGGATCAGAAATTCTCTACCCCTTCTGGAGGCATGACTTCTCGATTTGCTCTAGGGCGACTCAACTTTGATAGGTCTCATGTGAGGTATGACCTGTGAGTACACCATGCGGGTGAATGGTTAACTTGGCCTTTTCTTTGATTTAGTGAAGTGAGAGGTCATGAGTTTGATCTTGTCTCCATGCACATATTGTTTGTTATGGAAGCTTCCAAGAAAGAGAGTCCGTAGCTTCTTGGAGGCTACATGGTTGGTCAGCCACCTTGGCACTAGGATGCTTATGTATTAAGCCCACAGCACAAGTCTATTGGTGATATGGCTGGGTTAAGCCATTGCTCAGGAATGTACTTTTGAAACCTAGGTCTAGATAGACATCTTTAGAAGGACTTGTCTTGCGTTATGATAAATGAACCCTTGCTTGATTCTGTCTCGCATATTGACGACTTGATCTCTTCTTGAGATGTAATGCTAAGGCATTTGTAATCTTGAAGGTGAATTATATGCCTGATTAACATTGGGGTGCATAACACATGCCTGAAAAGGAAGAAGGTGTGAAAGTCTTTGTGAGATTTTTTATTTTACGGCTTCTCTGCCAGAGGTGATTAGCTCAATGGCTAACAAAAAGATGGCCGAGCCTTGTCACTCAAGCTGACTCATCATGTGGAAAGTGCGGAACACATAATGCGGAATGTGACATCTGAATTTGCACTTCAAAATCCGTAAAGGCCACATCCACCCCCATGGCGGTGGCAAAGTACAAAACGAAACACATGACCCGAAGGTTATTGGTGACGTCTACTGGCTCACCAAAATCTGACAAGTCCACTGCCTTGAACTACGGGTGTCATCCGCATGAAAACAATGGTACAGACTCAGGAGGGGACAGAATTTGCTTGCCAAGGCTGTGGTAACACGTGGCATGGTTCATGTGAAGACTGCGCTACTGGCGGCCTTCCTCAAGCTCCATTCCTAGAAACACACAAGCAGGGCCCAGACTGTCCATCTTGTATGCCGACTGTGGCAATTTCTTCACCCAGCGCACTCCTAAGGGGCTGGGCGAGGAGATCAGAAAGACATCCACGTACACAAGATCACAATGAACGGTTCTGATGCCTGACTCAAAAAAACTGTAGGATTGACCGTGCTACACCTCCCTTCTGGAGGGTGGAGGTGATTTATTGACTCTAGCAGCGCCGGGACTTCTTCAGGCCATAGAGTGCCTTTCAAATTTGCCAGACCTGTTCAGTGACATCGGTACATCCTGGCAGCTGCACCATTCAAATTTCGTCGTCCAGGTGTCCCGAAAGAAACACATTGTTTGTGTCCATCTACTTCAGTTCCTAGTCGTGGTCAGCGACAAACATAAGGAGCGGTGTTTTCTGCTACCCTACCGGAGAAAATTTCTCATTGAAATTGCCTCCGGGAACCTGAGAGAACCCCTTCGTCATGAGACGCGCCTTGTACCAGTCACCTGTGCCGTCCTGTTTCTAATTTTGTTAGAACAACAAGCAGGCAGATACGGCTTTATGTCCGAATAAAATATGGAAAAGCTCCTAGTCCGATTGTTGGTCAATTGCATCGAGGTCCTCACGCATGGCCTCCTCACAATTCTGGGCATCCAACAAGTCTTGTGCCCAACGGACTATGGTGGGTCCAGGAGAAAATTTTGCGGCTTTGGCAGCGGTGTGGCACTCAATGATGCTACTTGACACGTACAACTCTACTGCACAGTGGAACTCACTTGTGACAAGTGAGTATCCATGACCTGTATCGGAATGCACAACCCCGGAGGCCAGACCAAGGGCATCAAGACCAGTGGCAAAAGTCTGGGGTAATGGGTGCTACTTTTCAGAGACACGTGTTTGGGTCATAGACGGAGCCGAGTAGATGGCGCTAGGACCAGTAGAGCCCCTGGCACCAAAGTGAGAAGGGAGCCAATGAACGAGTCCTCCACAGAATGAGGATGCATGTACAGCTAAGACGAGGGAGGGTTCGGACGAAGGGGCGGGTGTGGAAAATAAAGGCGTTGTTGAGGGAACAGGTGTGTCCATCGCTGCGGAAAATGGAGGCCACATGGACGTCCACAAGGGGAAGAGGAGGACATAGATGGGGGAGAGTGGACTGGGGATGATGATGACACAGAGGAGTCAAACGGGAGATGAGCGTGAGCATAAGACAAAGACATGGACGGAGGAAGAGACATCGAGACAGTGACGGCAACTGTCAACGGCCCATCAAGCTATGAGGATGAGACCGATCAAGGATCCCTTCCCAGCTGAAAGAGCCGGGAGAGTGAGGAAAAAGGGGAACAATGCTTAAGGTCCCGGAGGAAGACATAATCAAAGTAGAGATAATTTTGTGACTCAATGAGACAATGAAGCTCTCCGGGTCCCAAAAACGACAGGCCTTGGACTGAGCAGAGGCGCCAAGGAATGGACACAGGCAAACACGAGGGGATAGCTTCCCATTGTGGATGTCTTTGGGGAGCAAGACGGCTGTGATAGAACCCCAGACATGAGCTGGCCGAAGGTCAGCATGAGGACCGTACTAGCATTTAAAGGGAGTGACCAACTAAGGAACTGGCTAGTGGATAACTTAGCTCCAGGCCCAAGTCGTGTAGTTCATTTCCTCAAAGGCGAAGAGCAAGAAAAGACTAGACTCAGAGAGCATTGCATGGATGCCGATGGTAAGGGTGCCATTCTAGTGCTTAAATTGCACGCTCACAGGCGAAATTTGTGCGGGAGTAGTGAGTTCCAAATGCACTCCACGGGACTCAAATTGACACATGGTAGGACCAAAAAACTCATCCCCACAGTGACTATAGTAGACTTGCAGGGACTGCTGGCAGGCGTGCTTGGCATGAACAAGCCTGGCCTCAAGCACAGAGCAGACGTCACTCTTGTGACAAAGAGAGAACACGCAACAGTAGCAGAAGACATCGTAAGTGAGGCACAAGACGTACCGACCATGCCCACCAATAAAGCCATGGAGAAGAGGCCCCATGAAATCCACATGGATAAGGCCAAGAGGGTGCAAGGATTCAGTTTATGAGGTCAAGAAAGGGGAGCGGTGTACCTTTCCCTGAGTATAAAGAAGGTAGTCAGAAGTACCAGGCAGGGGGAACGTGGACCAATGAAAACGAATAGTAGGCTGGAGACGAAGCATGCTGATGACAGCGTTTGTATGCACATGGCCAAGGCAACGATGCAAAAGAAGAATGTGCTCTCGTGAGAGGGAGGGAGAAACATGACTAAGTGCAATGGCGAAAGATGGGGTGCAAAAAAAGGTGCACGACAGAGGTGCTCACAACAAAAACCACTAAGGTTGTCACAACCAGCGGGACAAAGAGAGACAGTACCGACACAGCGATTGGCAGTGAATTCCATGTCCTTCTCATCAAGGGTGGTGATAGACAACAAGCTGACCTCCAAGGAGGAAAAATAAAGCACAAGAGACATAAAGAGATCACCATCAGGTCCAACAAAGTGGAAAACACCTATGCCCTGAACAGCCAGCATCGGGCCCGAGCCAGTGTAGACAAAGTGAAAGCAGCCAACAGGGCCAAGTGTAATAAATGAGGTGTGTATAAACTTCATTTGGAGGGTCGCCCATGAATCAAAGATCCAGAAGCCCCCTGACACACGGATAGAGGGGAGAATACCACAAGTGGCAATAATGGCGACGAAAAGCATGTAGGAAGAGATCTGACCACCCACAGCAAGGTAACGATGAAGGACCACAGACTTTGAAAAAAGAATCCATGAAAAAGACACAGGCAAATGCCCTAGATGGTCCCCTACAAAAAACATAGTCACACAAGACCTCTGGGGTATGCAGTCACTCTCACCATCCTGATTGGACAGACATAGAAGGTAAGTGAGAAACTGCTCCAACTGAAATTCACCCTCGACAGATAGGAGCGTAGCCAGGCAAGAGGGAATGGAAGCAGACAAGGAGGGTAGAGACATGGTGGCAGGAGGATACCACGAAGTTGGACCCCAAGCAGACGAAGGGGGTGGGGGGGGCTGCGGCCACTTCGAGGGGAAGAAGGGCAGCGGCGCAAGAGAAGTACCCACCGTAGAGTGATTTGCGTGCCATTATGGTCGTAGAGCTGGAGCAAGTGGGGGTGGAAGACAAGGAGGATAAATTCTAATAATTCTAATGAGCCCAGTGGATGAGTATCATAGCCCTATATTGTCAGGTGGCATTGGGCACATGTGAGTAAGAATCCCCCTACAAACCTAATGCAACTTACGACATGTCAAATGGTGGACTGTGAAGCAAGCTAGGCTTAGAAGGGAGCGGCAGCCATGGAGAAAATGCTAGAGTTCTGCTAGTAACAACTTACAGAGGTGTAGCGGGTGAGAACTTGCTAGTCGAGCTTCACCTATCGGCCGGCAAGCTTCCCTTGCCGGCCGACAGGTGAAGCTTGACTAGCGACACAAATGGGGGTACAAAAGTCTAGAACCCCCTTCTCCTCCAAAAGCATGCATGTGGCTGTAACACCCGCTTGTGATCTGGACTGTGTCACTTTAGAAGTGACGCATTCTTTGTCTACCCAAGTCTGCAGACATGAGCCACAAATAGGCTTCACATGACAAGACCTAAATTATTTCAGTTCCAGCTAGGGGACAAAAAAAGCTTTGCATGTGAGGCAAACCATGGGTCGATGCTGTTAGCTATGATGATGAGGAGGATGGGTCATGCGGTGAGGCTGGAGGCGACCACCTAGTGAGGAATGCAGCTTGCATGAGGGTCTAGTGCCTTCACAGTGTGTTGCCTCCACTTGCTGCACCAGCATGCCCTGTGTACACATGACCAAAATAAAGGGAGGAATACGTATAGGAAAGATTAATAGACCCCATTGGACTGGAGTGCGGTGGACATGTACCCAAGTTGTTGCAGTTGGAGCAGAAGAGATGGAGAGGGAGCAACCTTGGAGAGGAAATCTGCCAGTTGTGCCTTCCTGCTGATTGCACACACATTCAGTCTCTAACTCAATTGTCTCTTCAACAAAGTGATGTTCGACGCTGATGTTCTTTGTGTGTGGATGCAACATACCATCATTCACTACAACATGGAGTCTGACTGAGGTGTCGCTATGCACTGGTACAACAATGTGTGCACGCAGAGTTCCTCAAGCTGACGTGCAAGCCAGATCCTTTCACATGCTGCCCTCACCGAATGCCATGTATTCTGCCTCAGCCACACTGTGTGCTACACATGACATTTCACGCTACGCCAAAGAACAACAGGCTCCCACACTCGGAACACATAACCAACCCAACTGCGAGTTGTACAATCATGCGCATAATCACTGTCATAATACTCATCCAAAACTGGACCTGCAGTGGAGGAAAACACCAGACCAAGTGTAGCGGTGTCCATCACCTAACACAATAGCTTCAACTATGCTTTCTGGTGCATGCTACGTGATTGCTGGCTGATCTGGGCGAACACATGACTGCGCAAGCAATGTCGAGATGTGTAGTGGAGACAAGTTATAAGAAAATAACCAGTGATCTGTCTGTAGAGTGTTGGATTAGTGTCAGGGCTGTAGTCCATGGTGTGTGCATCCAACAGGTGTGCAGAGACATCATGGCTCATTGACGTGTGCTCTTGTGGGAGGCACTGTACAAAGTGCAGTGCAAGAAGTGCTCTGCAAGATGGGCAATGAATCTACCTTCATGGAGGGCCAAACTGAGTGTTGTGCAGTCAGATGAGATGGTCATACCTAGGGAGTGCTCTGCCTCGCTTAGTTCTGTCAATGTGACGCTGACGGAGTAGCCCGCCGAAAGGGAGAACACTAGAGGGGAGCAGCAATGGGGGATGTGGAGGAGCCGCACTGGTCGTAGGCGACAAAAGCATCCCCAAAACTAGTGCAAGATAGGCTGTGATGGGAGGCGATGAGAGCATTAGGCGGGGACAGAGAGAGGCAGAGTGAGTTTCGGAGGGAGACACTGGAGGCAGGAGGAGGAGAGGCATGCCAGGGAGGACGAGACACGGTGGAGGGAGATCATGGGGACAGGGGTTGGTGGAGACGCACAGGGAGGAGAGACACCCTCCTCTGACCGGGGGTAGAGGGGGCATGAACTGGTCTTGTGCGACTGGGGAGGGTGCCAGAGGGGGAGGTGGTGGAGGTGATGATAGGGGACGTGGACAGGACGAGAGGAAGCATGCTCAGGAGGACATAAAGGGAGAGACCGAGGAGAGAGATGAGGAGGAAGCGGGGCTATGGGGAGCTGTGGGAAACATACAACAAGGGAAGGAATCTTTAAGAGGCCCAGCCATACGACGACACCAAGGCACTCCTCTGGCTATGTACAAACGGGGAAGGGTGAAGACGAGACGTCCACACACGTTCCCATGGAGACGCATAAGTACGGAGGCATGCAGGGGAGGATCAGTCGAGGGGAGTAGTGACAGAGGGGATGTAGAGGAGGGACACAACAATCGAGCAAACCCAATGTGGAAAAGGGAGAGTGGGACGCAAGGGAGAGGAGAGGAGGATGGGGGGGCGAGAGACGATGAGAGACAGGGCCAGAGGGAGGATGGGTTACGACAGGAGGGGAGAGATACTACAGCGGGGCTGGGCGTAGGTCCGAGCCAGAGACCATCCCAAGCGCAAACCAGTGGGGAGGGTAAGGAACCACCTGGGGACAAGATGGGGAACAGTACAATCGGAAGAACACAAGACGTAGGGACCGGCGGGGGTGCAATGCATTGGGGGTCCTCATGGTGGTGCCCGTGGGTGGGATGCGGGTTCATCGGGAAGAGAAAAAGGTCAATTAGTGGTCATTGGGGTACCGTCACAGGGGGTGGTACATGACAGCGGTGCTGCAAGGGGTTCAGCTAAGGACATAGGAGCACGTGGCAGAGCGGACGGAGGAGACACGACAGGGAGAGAGCCGTGAAGAGATGAGAGACCGGAGCAACAATACGCCCAAGCGGGAGGAGTGATTGGCAAAGCGACGCACACTGGGTGGAGGTTTGGCAGACCCAGAGCAGGTTCTTGGGGTTGAGGGGTGGTAGGCCGAGCGCCATCGGATACAGGATTGCCGGGTGACACAGAGAGAGGCCCATCGGTCTCGCCGAGCGTGAGTCCAGCAAGCCCGATGAGAGCGAGAGAGGTTGGGAAGACAGCAGTGAGAGGAGAGAGGAGCCACTCGACAAGGGGACAGGCTGAGAGTCGTAGACGATGAGGGACATGTAGGTGGGAGCACACATCTAGAGGAGGTCAAGGAGGGCTTGCTGGAGTAGCAGACAGGGAGAGGGACGGACCAGCGGTGTGGGACTCAGGCTATGAGGATACCTTAGAGAAAGGGGCCATACGGTTTATGCATCAGTTGTTTCCCTCGACCCCACCCGAGAGGACGACATCAGGAGCAGCAAGATGAGATACGGGGTCTTGACAGGGTCAGAGGGCTGGCCGTAAGAGAGGAAAACAGCGACACCGTGAGATTTTCAGGCCGGGGATAGGGGAGGGGGCACCGCCATAGCTGGAGAGCGGACAAGGAGAGGAGAGAGGAGTGATTATAGACCGGAGGGAGGGAAGATGACGGAGACTGACACGGAGGGCCGGGGTACAGTAGACGAACGAGCCACGGGGGAGAGAGGAGATCCGAGACAGACAACAAAGATGAGGGGCGTAGAGGAGAGTGATAGATGAGAGGCGTGAGGGAGGCTTGAGGGGATAGCTACAATAGCTCTCGACAGAGGATGGGGAGGGAGGGAGGAGTGGTGGCCAGTAAGGCTGCACACCGAATCCGGTTCGCAAATCCTAGACTGGATTCGGATTCGTGAGTCCGGATCCAAGCTTGGATTCGGATTCACGACTCCAAGACCAGGATTCACGAATCCAGTCGGATTCGCGAATCCTTCGAATTCAGTGGGATTGTCTCACTAATTGTTGTTTTGAGGTGCATCAACCACAGTTCAAGGATGTCTACAGAATGATATGAGTGAGGCGACCTTCATATACACTTCTTAATTTGACTGCGGTCGGAAAATTGCATTGTGGAAGCATCGCAGTTGGAGGTACATCCAGGCTTGGCATTCTGAGGGCACAACACGTGGCCACTTCCACGGAGTACTCTGTTCAATTTCTTTAAGGATTAACACGTAGTGTTTATGGACACAAATATTCTTTGGCAGAGACCCACCGAGTTCGGTGATGGCGGACTTGTCCAGCGGCTAGCCTCACACACCCACAAATTGAAGGCCGGATTCCGAGCGTAACTAAAAGGCTTGGTGATATCCCTGGCCTGAAGGCACAAAAATCCATCTCCGAGCCTGGCTGATTCTCACGGCCGTGAGAGTGCTCGACGACTGTCCATACAAAAAATCTTCTAACAACTGCAAGCGATGCTCTGATGGTGTGGGAATCTCGCAGCCATGCAGGACAGGTGCAATTCAGAATGCACATGTGTCATACCACGTCAGGAAGTCTTGCACACGCAAATCTGGGACCCAGTCGGTCCAGGCGGCTGCCATTCGGGGTTCCGGAGTTTCAAAACTCCGAAACTCCGTATTGCTGCACAAGAATTCCAGGCATCCGTTTTATGCCCGTCGGCGGATGTGAACTTCGGAGTCTAGATATTTTCCTGTCTGCCCCTCCCCTCCTTCTTCCCTAGGATTCCATGGTGGATTCACGAATCCAAAATAAGACCAACCCCTGGATCCGGATTCGGGATTCGTGAACCAGATTCACGAATCTCAGAATTCGTGTGCAGCCTTAGTGGCCAGCGATAGGAGCGGCTACGGTGCTGGACAGAGGGTTGGAGTGGGGGCGACTGTACGGGGTGGATATCTTGCCACCATTCGTCTACACACGAGTCCCGGCAGGTGCATTTGACGCAGTCTGGACACTGTAGTAGTACCCCTCATACGATGCACATCCCATCCCTTGGATGTAGCTTGCCCATTGCTCCTCGAGGTGATGTCCAGCCTCATACTCAGGACGCCACCTCAGCACCGATGGAGAACAGATGCGGATTGGATGGGATTTCTTGCCACACGATTCCTACAGGGGGAGTGGGAGGAGTTGTGGAGGGAGGTTGTCATCCATACTCGCCCAGTAGGACGGCCACCACAACCACGACGCCTATGCCACAAAGAGGAGGAGGTGAGGGAGCAGCGGATGTAGAGGGTGGTGACCAAGTTTCATCTTGGAAACACATCCAATGCGTGCGACGCCTTCGACACCGCTAGGACTAGAGGTGTTGAAGCAGTTACAGGTGAAGTACCCAGGGACAGAGCGGCCCACACCGACTCAGGTAGCAGAGATTGCCCGGCAACCCCAACAGGTTTCCCGATGGGATGGAGTCTGGAAAGCCTTGATGGACAACAGCAGGGGTACAACAATAGGACCTTCCATGATGATGCTTGATCACCTATGGCAGGTGGTGGTGGGAGATGAGCCGCTCATACAACTTTTGGCACGGCTCTTGGCTTCCCTATGCCAGAGACTCCATCCCACAGCCTGATAGTTCTTGGATGCTAGCAGGCTCATCGCGTTGGTCAAGCCCAATGGGGGTTGTGTGGGTGAGGCAATCCCTTGGCTGTTGTGGAGATGGATGGCTAGCACAGGGAAAAGTTACATGGAGATGGTTTTGGTGCCACTAAAGTAGGAACTGAAGCTGGCGGCAGGAGGAGATACGGTGGTCCATGGAGTAGCTGGACCAACAAGAGGAGTGGGAGCTCATGAGCATCGATGTGAATAATGCTTACAACTCAGTCGAGCGAGCAGATATCTTCGAGGCGGTGCGAGCCAGAGAATTTGAGCAGCTCATTCAGGCATAGGCACTCTTCTACGACCAGCCCTCTGACTTGTACAAAGACCAGATCTCCGTGCACCTCTACGACAACCACCACGAGAGATTATCCATTTCAACGGTTTTGTAAAAATGATCCGGGTGGGATACTATGTGGATTCTTGGTTTCAAGACTCTCGAAATCTAGAAAAGTACAGATTGGTGGAGGCCACAGGAATCTTCTGGCACGGAGAACAAGTTGTGCCAAAATCGGGAGACCTTCAAGCAAAGGTTATCTCCTTGTTCCACAACCTGTCGGTCGTAGGTCATGTGGGACCACGAAAGACCGGACAGGCACTCTCGGACCACTATTGGTGGCTGGGATGGAGTGTCGATGTCTGTAAGTATTGCATGACATGCGACCTATGTCTTCGGAATAAGGCTAGTAACAAGAAACCTGCTGGACTCCTCCAACAACTCCATAGGAGTGCGCCAGCATGGACTTCATTACTGTTCTTCCCGACACGGTCCATGGCCACGATGCAATACTAGTGGTTGTGGATATTTTGACGAAGATGACACACTTCATTCCTAAAACCACTAACATGAACACAGAGGAGACTGCTCGTCTCTTCTTTGAAGGCGTTGTAAAGTACCACGGCTTGCCGTTGTGTATTATCTCCAATCGAAATCGAAAATTTGCTAGTAAGTTTTGGCAAAAGATGCACGAGTACTTCGGTAGTGAGTCGCAGATATTGACAGTGTTTCACCCTCAAACTGATGGACAAACAGAGCGCATGAACCGCACTTTACAACAAATGCCCCGCATGTACATGGACCCTGCCATGAATGACTGGGACGAATTCCTAGCATCGGCAGAGTTTGCGGTGAATACCTCGTTGAACGAGTCGACACAGTTTACACCGTTTGTGCTGAACAGTAGTCGGCATCTAGTGATACCGTCTTCATTGGTGAAGAGTGGGAGTATAGGAGGACAGGTTCCTTCTACTCAAGTCTTTGCCGAGCGCATAGACTCCTTATTATAGGAGGCGAAGAGTGACCTTCAAGCTGCTCGGCAATGACAAAAGGCACATGCCGACAAAGGTCACCGTGAGGTCTCGTTTCACATCGGTGAAAAAGTGCTGCTTAGCACTAAGAATCTTCAGCTGAAGTTGCCAGGGACGCAAAAAACGTTTACCGGAGTGGATTGGGCCATTTTCCATTGTTGCACGCATCGGGACAATGGCATACCGATTGTTGCTTCCACCTAGTATGAACATACATGACGTGTTTCATGTTAGCCTGTTGGTTCCATGTACGGCAAAGTGAACCGTTCAGCCACCATGGGCAGTTCTTGTGGCCGATGGCCAATACGAGGTTCTTTGCCTACTCCAGCACCGAGAGCGTAATCTGCCTTCGCGGGTTGCTAGGGAATACCTATTTCATTGGACCGGGTGTGGACATGAACATGACTCATGGGAGCCCGAATCTCGGTTGTCCATAGGGGTGGTCAACGAGTATTGGAGCGAGCTGGCAGCTTGCACAAATTGATGCATGTCAGGGGGTACCACCTAAACACGGAAAAAGCGAACAACATTCCCGCAGGGCGGCATTCACGGACTGCGACCATAGGAGGTTGGGGACGCCAACATGGTTGTCGCACGGACGCTCCAGCCTAAAGGGGGGAGGCCGCTAGCCGTGCTGACCGACAAGATGCAGCTAACGTCCAAGTGCCATGCATGTGTTCATGTTTACCTGGTGATTGAAATTATTAATTTTCTTTCACAATGTTGATGACTCACTATCGGACAATCTTGCTTGTTGTTCATGAACTGAGACGGTTCATAATAAGTGGAGAGGAATGTAGCGGAAGGGCCGGTTCGGCCCTCTCTCCTCCCTGAAGCAAGGGGCGGTTGCACACCACCCCTCGCGTTAGCAAGGGCTTGCCGACGGCCAGCACTTCGCTGGCCGCCGGCCAGCTGGTTGCCGGCCGGCTGGACGGCCGACAGCCGGCCAAGTGACCGCCCGGCCACCAGCGGGCGAGCCGCCAGCTTCCGATCGCGACCTCAGCCCGATCGGCGGCTGAGGGGCCACGAGGGCCTCGAGGGCAAGATCTCGTGGCCTTGTGCCCTCGCCCCCGCTCGCCCTCCTCGGAAGCGATCGAGTGAGGACGAGGGAGGGGGACGAGGGACGAGAGATGAGAGAAAGCTGGCGCAAAATCGCCAGCGTGCCTCGCACGCGACGATTTTACGCCAGAACGTCAAAAACGTAAATCAAAGTTCGTTTGCAACGAACTTAGACATAAAGAAATGGAATAACCTGTGCAAATGCACGAGTTCAAGGTAAAAACCCCCGGTTTGGTTCCGAAAAGGCTAAAAACAGAAATGGGCCTCCGGAGACTTGAAATATTTGAGTCTCCCTGGTCCGGGTCGTTGATGACAATTGCCCCTTAGTCGTGTGAAGGGGGTAAACCCCTTACGCCGACTGAGAACGCCATTCTACGAACTTCGACGACGACTTGAGAGTAGGAACTGGAGGTTCCGACCCGTTACACTGCTACATCAAAGAGAACTCCTGTTCCAACAAGCATTACATCCTGGTCATCGTCGATGACTACAATCACTTTGCATGGGTCAAACTCTTGCGCTACAAAAATGAAGCTGCTGGCATCATTCAAACTTGGATTCGACAGGTTGAGAATGAAGCCAATGCAAAGGTCATGAAGGTACGCACTGACAACGTTTGCAAATTCATCAGCCACACCCTTCAGACCTACTTCAACCTCAAAGGTATCCACCATCAACGCATCGTTCCCTATACTCCACAACAGAATGGAAAGGCTAAACGGATGAATCAAATATTGCTGGAATGGAAATGGACAATGCTCCATACAGCAACACTTCCATCTGTCTTCTGGGGAGAAGCACTTACTAGTTTGGCCTACATCACAAACAGGCTGCCAATCTCCAAGCTTCGTAACAACATGCACACTCCATATGAAGCATGGACAGGTCACAAACCCCAACAAAACCACATTCGCGTTTTTGGTTGTACAGCTCATGTTTGGATCCGCCCAGGACTTCGCTCCAAACTGGAGCCTAGATCGAAGGCCTGCATTCTCCTTGGATATGAGGATCATTGTGAGATCTACAAAGTATGGGATCCAACCAGACAGACAGCTACTCGCGCTCGACAACCAATCTTCGATGAAACCAGCTTCATTCAAACCAGGAGCCTTCCCACTACAATAATCAACACCATCCCCATAGATCCAGCTCCGGAACCTCTCCAAAAGTTCAACATTGATCTGATTCAAGATAAACATGCAGGTGTTCTTCCTCCATTCGTACCCCAAGAACACACCGACGCAGATCCAGAAGTCGCATCAGCCTCAATCAAGACGCCAGCATCCTCTGGAGTTCTAATCCTACGCAGATCCACACGTCAACGCACTGCACCAACCTTCCTCCAACTGGGGATGCTCACTCAAGCTAACAACGACGACGCCACTCTTGCCACACAGGTCGTCGACTCCATCAACTACAAAGATGCCATGAGTCGGCCAAATGCCGATCAATGGAAGAAGGCAACCCAAGATGAGTTTGATCAACTGCAAAAACAGGGCACCTTGGATCTTTTACCACAACCGACAGATCAACCTATCGTTTCCTGCACATGGGTCTTTCAAAAGAAACTCAACAGTGTAGGGGAACCTCAACGCTACAAGGCACGACATGTCGCTCACGGCTATAGTCAAGTGCTAGGCGTCAACTACAGCGACATGTTTGCACCTGTAGCTTACTCATCCATTCGTGTCATTCTTTCCCTTGCTACTGCTAACAATTGGATCTTACACCAGATGGATGTACAATGTGCTTTTCTGAACGGCGATCTGAACGAGACCATCTACAAGAAGCAGCGTGAAGGTTTCACTGATCCCGGCAAGGCTCATCTGGTCTTTCGTCTCAAGTGCTCCCTCTCTCCGGACTGAAGCAGGCACCACATCCATGGAATCTAAACATCCACGAATTATTTCTTGGCAAAGGCCTCAGCCGTCTACAAGGCACCACGTCCATGGAATCTAAAGATCCACGAATTATTTCTTGGCCAAGGCCTCAGCCGTCTACACTCAGAATATTACACTTACTTTCGGGCCAGTAACGAAACCTTGGACATCATTCTCTACGTTGACAACCTCACACTCTTTGGGCCCTCTCTCTCTCTCTCTCTCTCTCTCTCTCTCTCTCTCTCCCTCCCTCCCTCCCTCCCTCCCTCCCTCCCTCCCTCCCTGC